>CAUYPK010065448.1:0-24780 GCA_963574355.1 Loris lydekkerianus
TGAAACTGCCTCTACCTAGATACAGCCAATGTGGTACCATGCCACTGGCCCGACCCTGTCACTCACCTCTTCCCCCGCCTTCTTTCCCTGCCCCTTCTCCACAATAAAAAAAATAAATAAATTCAAAAAAAAAATAAAAAATAAAAAAATAAATGAACCAAAAAAAAAAAAAAAAGATATATTTTCAAAAACAATTAAAAATTTAGCTTAATTTAAATGTTGATCTAAGTTGATATCTTATATATTCATTACTTATAATTTGAAAAATGTGTAGTTATCTGTTTTCTATAATAGAAAAATTTGAGTAATTTTGAATACTTTCAGATGAAATAACTTTTTGAAAAACTTTACTCACATTTCAATAAAATTTTTTTTAATTCACTACACTAATACAATTATATTTATTTTTAGTGATTCTAGTTAGTGTGATTTAAAACACTAAATAGAAAAAAAGTGGGTGAAGATCTTAATTATAAATACATAATCAATGGTTTTGTTGAAATGAAGGAAATAAAATTAAATCTTATGCAATAAGTATGTAATGTATAATGAATAATGTATATGTTTATCACCTAAACACTAAAAGACTATCAAAAGAACACTCAATATACATCTAAAAATCAGTTGTTATTGGTAATATATCAACATTCAGGCCCATGAAAACCAAAGCTTTGCACAAATGCCTTTGTTCCATCTATATAATACTCTGTCAATGAAGGAGGAAAACATCGTATTGGGCAATTTGCTAGCTTTTTCTATTTTTTTTTTAATTAGAATATTATAAAAATATTAGCATATTACAGGTAGACCCTCATTTGTCTCCTGACTCAGAGCATGCAATTTTTGGACCTGGCCCTAAAAATATTCACCTGAACTAAATCTAAAACAATTGCTTTTTCTATTACTGTCCCCCCTTGGGGAATATGTGGCAGCTGTGTTTCCCCATCAGATAGTAAATTACAGGGCTGAGACGGTATCTTTACCCTTTCTTAATCTCCCACAGTACCCATCATTATCATGGGCTGTTTCTTGGTCTTTAAGTGGCCAATAATTGACTAGAAAAGAGATGACAGAAAATAATTATGAAATTATTAATAACTTGTGTTTCCAAAGTGAGCCTTGGGTACAGGTCAGGCCTGGTGGCAAGAAGAGTGTGTCTGGTCCTGGAGATGAGAGCATCCCGCTAGGAGCATAGGAACAGTGCTGGGAGCAGCAGCAGAATGCCCCGGAGAGGCTTTACGTAGCGCCTGCCTGACCGAGAGCGCGTGAGCCGGGTCCTCCTGGTGGAAAAGCAGGGTTTTACACGGCACGGCAATGCTCGATGGTGTTTAATTTGAAAATGAGGGGACCAAGAAGTGGGTTTTTAGAAAGCAAATCTGCAGTCAATCTTTTTAGAACCATGTCAAACCCTTTCATTTCCAGACTTCCATAAGTTTGCTCAGAATTGATTTTTCTGCAAGTACAAAGTGAAAGCTACCCCCCACCTGTCCTCATTGAAGAGGAAAACCGGGATATTTAAAGTTATGCTTACATTTAGTGACTGTTTGCTATTAAGTGATAGCTTTCTTTGGAAAAAAAATAATTAAATACAGAAACCATGATCTTACGAAGACATTTAGGGTTAGCTGGTTTTCAAAGCTGGTGTTAGACAGCTGCAGAGCCATTCCATTAAAGAGATTTCTTGTGTGCAGAAAGCCTAATGCTGCAAACTATATGTTGTAAAATTTTTGAAATAAAAACTGGCTTACTGCTCTAGATTTAAGTATTTTAGTAAATATTTGTTAGGTCATGAGCAAGACAGTTTTTACTCAGAAAATATAATTTACAATATTCCTCAATGGTCATTCATGGGATCTTCTCAAGTTTATGTATTCTCATTACCCATTAAAATATGTATTTATAAGTGTACAAATACATATATGTGTATATAAACATAAGCAAATACATATTCATTTTGTATGCTACTTGAAAAAGGAGTTAGATGAAAATCATGACCTTTGCAGAAAGTAAGTTCTCATACGTAATTATTAATAAGCTCCACATCACATCGTTTTCCTGATTTTCTTGTAATTTGAGTCAGTGAATGTGAATGAAGCTTGTTTAGATGTTAACATATATATAGAGAGAGAGATTTTCAAGTTAAATTATGGTGAAACAAAATTTACAAAAGATTAAGCTTAAGAAGTCAGATTGGGTACAAATTACCAGGAACTCTACGGACTACAGTAAAACATGATGAAACACTGAGCTCCAATGCCTCTTTCACTTCCTCTTCCCTTTCCAAACCTTCTCTTTCTAATACAAAAGCCATTTAACAAGGCCGAGCAGGGTAGGTTTTTGTACAGGAGTGGAAGAGGCAATGGGTGGGTAGTCATGATAACCAGAGATAATGTCGGAGGCCAAGAGGAGTGAGGAGGGTGTCCATGGGGGGTTTCCTGGCAAGGTATTTTAGAGGCCAATCAGTGTGAAAGCGTATCCACATGGGGGCATCCCAGTGCAGAATGTCAGAGCCCAGGCCAGCGAGAGGGCACGTACAGTGTGGTGTGTGGCCCAGCACCAGGTGTCTGAGCCCAAGGAGTGTCCCTGTGGGGGAAGAGGCAGTGAGGGACAGGAAGCTACAGTCAGGGCTGTAGGGCGAAATAAGTAAATATATTAAGTATAAGGTGAATTCAATTGTATCACTAGTAGAGAGGCAAGTACATACATAAAAAGAGAAAAAAACTCAAGCAAACCTCATGGTGTTAGGTTGAAATTAAATGTATTGCTGTAAGTGCACACACACATACATACACACAGGTACCAAAAACTGCATACACATTTTATGAAAGGAAAAAATTGTATGAGTATATATACATTTCGAAATGAATATAGATAAAAATGTACATGTACATGTGTATAAATATATCTATCCAAATATTCCTTCATTTTCACCACCAGGAGGGTAGCGCTGGGAGCAGCACCCCTCTGCAGCAGTGGGCTCCCCTGGTACCCAGACCTCGGTTTCTGGGTCCCCTTCTCCCATTCTCCACTAAGAGGAACTGGATCGTCTTGGAGAAATGGCTAATTTCAGGGCTAATGTGGGGAAAGTAGAAGGTGAATCTTGAACATCTTGCAATACCAGAAAATAAAGAAGTACTCACAGAGGAATGGAGACTTGTCAGAAGGAGACTGAAGGCCCTTTGAAGAGGCTAACAAGTTGTGCATCAAAATAAATGATAATAACGGATTACAACCCATTGACTAAAATAGAAAGCTACCAGTCCATACTGATATAAATAAAGTTTGATGAGGAACAGAGTATTTATAGCTACAAAGTAACTTCCTACAAAATATTAATTCATCAAGAAGGAAAAAGAGTATTTTTTACAGAGAAGCTTATCAGATGCTGCCTTGACCAAATGATTCAGCTCATTATCAGTAATGAAACTAATCAAAATTATATGTGAGTTGATAGGAAAAGAGAAAGAATAGCATCTCTTCTCTGACATCCCTGCCAAAGATACATAAGGAAATTCTAATAATGAGAAAGCATTAAAAAAAAAAAATCATGCAAATTCTATAAAGTTATTATCCTGTAAACTTTAGAAGTATCATGTTATGAAAACTAAGAACAGGCCTGGATGCTTCCAGGTTGAAAGAGACCAAAGCAACAGATCCTGAACTGTTGCTGTGTATCCAGCCTTTTGCTATAAAGGACAACTGGCAAAGTTAACTGAGGTCTGAGGAGGTGAGAATAGGGAATCCTTACTAACTTCAGTGTGCTAATGTTTATATTTTAGTTATGCAGAAAAACCTTCTGCTTTGTAGGGACACTAAAATTTCTAAGAATGATGGATTATCTATTTAGCAACTTACTCTCCAAAGGTTTAAGAGAAAAAAAATTCTTTGTACTGTCTTTGCAATTTTTCTGCTAGCCTGGGATTGTCCAAAAAATAAAACCTAAGCCTGAACATATGAAGAAATTCTCTTCTTAAGAGATAATACAAAATAATCTGAGAGAAGCCCTAAGCTAATTTGGCAGAATTCAATTCCCATTTTTCATTCAAGGTAATATAATCAGAACTTACCTTGTGAGCCTATATAGTAAGTTATTATGGGTATAACGGGGAAACGTCAGGCAGACCCACTCCCCAACCTTCTCTGATGCCTGAATTTCAATAAATGGAAAGTCTTTCCCATGGGTGGAGAATACTCTTTGAAAAGGACTGCTTTAGAATGTAATTTTCTGAGTGCCAGTTGAACTACTGACAGGAGAGGCTACTTTTTTGTTTTTTAAAGTGTATATGCAAGTGAGGTCATCAAACCTTTTCTACTCCAAATGAGGGAACAGGGAGTAATGACACATCCTAGAAGAGAAACTGAGCCTTGGTGTGACTAAGTTAGAGTCTAAGGACCAGGAAATCACTGTCATCATAGCCTGAGAGCCACTTCATCACCATAACCAGGAGAGGACAGTTCCAGGCAGGTGACTGAGCTGGGGCAAAGTGGGCAGAATAACCAGTGACCATAAGTGATTAAGCCTAAAAAATAAAATAAACATGAATGTGGGTTATAAGAGTGAAGATCAGTTAGCCAAACATGATTGATAAACGAGAGAACCAATAAAAGAAAAACAAAATATCCCAAAGGCCAGTGCGTCAGTACAGTAAGGAGCAGACTAACTTTCCATAAGCAAGAGTAATCTTGCTTTGAGAATCCAGCAGGACGTTTTTGTATGAACACAGTTTATTCTAGTGCACCCCTACTTTTAGCTTTAAGATTACCATTCATAGATTCTGAAAACCCAGTGTAACATTGGAGACAGTAGGCCTTCTGTCTCCGCTCCACTGGGCTTGGGTTTTGCAGGTGTGAAAAGGAATGCATGTAATGTGGTGAACAGGAGATGCCCACTCAGAACTCCATTCATGGAAGAACTTTGTGCTGAATCATGAAAGTGGTCAACAGCTCCTTCAGAAGGAGCCAGACAGAAGCTGCAGACAGCTCTCCTAGGAGAAGGAGCCAGACAGAAGCTGCCTCACTCCAAGTCATACCCTCATCAGGAAGCTGAGCAAGGTGGTAATAAGATGCCCCAGCAACTCAGACATGCTGGAGACAATGCAGAGGCACAACGTCCACTTCAGATGCCCCTGGGTTTTCTAGGGCTTTGTGAAGCCTTCGCAAACTGCCCAGTACTGCCACTTTCCCTTCTGTTCATTACTATTAACTCCTAGTAAATATCTTATACCCAAAATTCTACCTCAGTGTATGCTTCCAGGAAACCCACCCTGTGACAGCAGGTACCAGAAATAATCTGACAAAGTGCCTGGGAGTTTGGGAGAGGAATCTTAGCTGGCAAGCTGGCAGCAAGTTTATGTGGGAATAGACACCCCCGCCCAGCTCAAGTAGTCCAACTTTGTAGGAGTTGGGTCTGTAGTGTAGGTTAGGCCAAGCATTCCTGGAGAACTTGTCTGACCAGAGTCCAAGTTACTCAAAACACAGGGCATCTGGCCCCCAGCGACTCACTGCTAACGTTCCAGGGATCCCATCAGACCAGAGTCTAGGCCACAGACGGCCCAGTTGATATCTTGTGGCTAAGAACAGAATGCTAGCAGTTAGAAAATTACCATCGGCTGAGTCCTGCCTGGCTATAAGACAAAAATCACTGAAGCCAGTTAGGAGAGTCCGAGTTGACCCCTAATTTGTAGTGTACGTGCTGTAATCACATGATGTGTTCGCTTGATCTCCCCCTGTTGGGTCCCCCTCTTTTACTGGGAATGATTGCTTGAGGTGCTTTACTTTGAATAACTAAAATTAACTGTATGCTTTATGTCGTCAGCATGATTTATGGTTTTTGCTAAATAACAGACCCTTGAGAGATTTGGGGGGCTGCACTTGCTAGCTGCACTTTGCTGGATGCCACTAGCTACGCTACAGCCTCCGCCTCTCCCAGGCTCCCATTGGTTATTCCACCTGAGATAACTGAGTCTGAGGCTTTTCTCATGTCAACTTCTCTCAGTGCAAATCTCAGCAAAGCTGGTGGGGACCCAGCCCCCACACACAATTTTTATTACTTTCACTGGTTATTTATTGAAATAGGGCACCAATGGAAGAGACCTGTTAGCAGGTGTGATGCATTTGGACTCCTGCAGGAAGTAGTGCTGGATGGCTGTCTCTAAGAGCCTTTGATGTCCTACTGCAAGGCAAGGCCAGCAATGAGGAAGGGTATAGCCAATCAAGCAAGACTCATGTGTGAGAGCCAGAGGGTCATCTGGGGCTAAGGTAGGACCAAGCAAAACACGCAGAACAAAATTTAATGGCCTGCTAAAAGCCTCAGTAATCAAAAATGACTTTCTCTCGGGCACACAGCACCTTCTCTACACTGATGCCTCTATGGAGTTGAGGTTGAGAAGAAAAAGAGGCACACCAGACCCTCCTTACATAGCTGCTTATGGATATTTGTTATCTTGTTTTAGTGACTGCGATTGCTGTTTATAAACTTACACTGTTTGCTGTATTTGTCTACACCAGTGGTTCTCAACAGAGAGATTTTTCTCCCCTAGGACATCTGGCAGTGTCTGGAGATGCTGTTGGTTATCACAGAGCAGAGGTTTGGGGTGAGGTGCTGAGCTACTGACATGGGGTGAGCAGGGACCTGAGATATTCCCAAATAGGAAAACAAGATCCCCCCCTCACCGCCACCCAGATGCACACTCTGACGCATAGAACAAGGAATTATCTGGTCCAAAGGTCGGAGCAATCTTAGGAAGTTACATTTGAAGTTCATTCATTATAAAGTAAAGGGCCTGGTTAGTAGTCCAGGTTCCAGAGACGGCCTTTACAAATCTCAACCATCACTCTCTAAGTATTGCTAGTGGGTTCCATAATTAGCATTTGACATTCGTGTTGTAAGAAAAGTAGATTGATTACAAATAGCAATTATGGGCACTTGCCTTTCCATATGTCTTAACAGAAGAGTCAAAAGCTGGTGATCTCAGCAGCCCGTTCATGTCAGGGAGTGCTCTGGCCTGGAGCTCCAAGCCAGCACGTCAGTGGGAATCCTACCGTACGGCCCAACTAATGCTGGTCATCTGCCTTCAGAGCTCTCAACTCCCTCTGATAGTACCAAGCCCTGGAGCCTAGTGGCTCAGGACAACCCACTGGAAGCAGTGGCCATCCTCCCCTTCTGAAAAACACCTCCCATGAGGAGCCTTGTTCAGTCCCTGGTCCCTGGCAGATGGAATTCCCGGAGAAGCAGGTGAAGGCTATGAGCTTTCTCTGCCCCAATATCACTAGCAGGTGTGTCTTATAAGGAATTGCAGCCTGGATGCTCTTCCCGTTACTGCCACCTCTACCCTAAAAGGCATGTGTGGATCATCATAACTATTAGGTTATTTTTGGTAGACAGCAGCATCCCTCTTGGGATAGTCTCTCTTTTTAACACTAAAATCACCTTTCACCTGACTCTTGTTCTCTTCCTACGTCTCCTGTGGTCAAGTTTACCAAGCCTCTCTACCTTCTCCCAGGCCTGGGAGCTTTCAGAGAGGTGAACTCCTTAAATGGGGCCTTTGTATACCTTTGCCATATGAATTGAGTGCTTTGTTCCCAGCAGTGTGCTATTTCATCTTTAACTCCTGCCCAGTTCAGGCAGCAAAAGAGATCTCAATTACTGCCTTACCACACTGGATGATCCCACTGCAGTCATGATGTTTTAATGAGCGATGGACCTATCTGCTCCACACAGATCCCAGAAAGTTACAGTGGTCTAAACAGGAGCGCCATTTTTTATCTTTTATATCTTATTTTCATTGTATTTTTCCATGTTTAGATGCACAAAACCCACTGTGTTACAGGTGCCCATAGTATTCCGTACAGTAACACACTGTACAGGTTTGTAGCCCAGGAGTAGAGCACTAAGCCTTCATATGGCCTAGACGGGTGGCAGCCCACACCTCCTAGGTTTTTGTAAGGACACACCATGTTGTTCATACGACAATGAAATCACCTAATGACACGTCTCTCAGAATGTTTCCCTGTCATTAAGCAACACATGAGTATAAATGAGGCTGCCAAAAAAACCATCTTCAACTATGTCATACTGAAAAAACTAGGTTAGTCTTCCTTACCAGAATTATTGTCTTTATTTCACCATGCCAATACATTAATAGACAGAAAGTCTTCATAGAAAATACATGAATTTTATTTGCATAAGGCCCTTTGAGAATTTAGATGTATACATAGGCAATAAATATCTCTAAAGCTGGGCTTGACTTTATTTATTTATTTATTTATTTATTTATTATTTTTATTTTTTTGGAGACAGTCTTACTATGTTGCGCTGGGTAGAGTACCGTAGCATCACAGCTCACAGCAACCTCAAACTCTTGGGCTTAAGCAATTCTCTTGTCTCAGCCACCCAAGCAGCTGGGACTATAGGCGCCTGCCATAATGGACAGCTATTTTTTTGTTGCAGTTGTCATTGTTTAGCTGGCCCAAGGCAGGTTCAAACCCGTCACTCTCAGTGTACGTGGCCGGTGCCATAAACACTGTGCCATAGGCACCGAGCTTGGGCTTAACTTTTTGACAAAGAAACACTATACTTTCTTCTTGATTTTTCAAAATTCCTGTTTCATTAGATACTTAATAACACATTCTAGGCTAAATGACACCTTAATACCTACAACAAATACAATAATATTTTGCTCTCAATCAAGGCAAAGTAATGAAAAGGAACAATTTGGGACCATTAACTATCGTTCCCAGGTAAGTTACACCAAGATCTTTGTATCCCTTTTTCAGAAAGTTAAATCACATGTTACTAGATTTTATAAAAATATAAAATGTGTATTCTATCTTTTTAAAAATTTGCATTTTGTTCGCAAAGTTTTTATGATGCTATTAATGTTGCTACAAAGAACAGCAAAAGCCCCCTCAAATCTTTCCTGAATTGATGTAATGGAGTGATGCGTGGCCATCACCAAGCTAACGGTTTCTGTAATAAAAGGTGTCATGAACCTCCTCTCCTTGAGGACAATTCCTTGCCAATGTCCAGTTCAAAAACCTTAAGCCCGTTTCTGCACAGACATATGGAAATGGCAGCCCACTGAAGGGAAGGGATGAGAGAACAGTCATTTCTGAATGTTCTACATAATTTTTTGGTAAGTAAAATAAGAGGAAATGAAGGTTTCTTGATTTTTGAATGTTCTGCCTTGTCTTTTATTTAAAAGAACTATAAATTAGTCTTTGCTAAAAAGAAGGAAGAAAGCCTTTGATTTAGAAAAACGTCACATACCTATTCTGGCTTCATACCTATTCTGGCTACTAACTAACAGTGCATCTGAGAACTGGCAAAACCACTTCCCTGTGTAAGAAAAAAAAATAATAATATGATAAGACAAGTGCTATTTTTGCTTGAGCTAAGAAGCTGCTAAGTGACTGTCAGTACTGGGCAAACATGGTTTTATCTATCACAGTTCTAAAACACCCCTTCCCTGGATCCACAAACTCCAATTTATTCTGTCTCCTTTTCCACAATCCTTTACTGATTTAAAAAATATTAATAAAGCGAAATAGAAAATATTTTTTGACTGGTTAAAGTAGATTCTAATGCCCTAATAATGTGTCAGTGATGGGAGGAAAGAGAATCAAGTATTACCCATGGTGCATTAATATATTGTGTGAATCTAAATACCGTATATACTCGAGTATAAGCTGGTATAAACAGGTACATTTCCAGGATGCAAGTCCAAGCTATCAATCTCCGAATTTTCCAAACACTATAGAATATGCTAATCCTGAAGGGGCCCTGAGTGCAGGAGGAGGCAGAGTGTGACTGTCACAGAGTATGGTCTAGATCCTGAGTCATCCACTTCACTATTGCTTGGTCCCCTTTACTATAAATTAATTGTAAATGGAAAAATACTATTATCCCAGGCAGATCCAGTCATGATTAGGTTGTTTTGTGGCACACATGAAGTGACAAAGAGTTCAGATGCCTCAGGGGTGAGTGCCAGTGTCGAAAGCCAGGCAAGCATGTCCCTTACCCAATGTGCTTCCTTTTCTTCAGGGTCACATCACTCTGATGCCTAAGGGTCAATCCCCAAACACGGTGGCCCCCTATATTTTGTCCAGGTGTAGAGATGTTTGAAGCAGGAGGGTAAGTTTGCTGCTGGTTCTCCTGTCATGGTTGAAGTAGAAGTGAAAGACACTTTTCTGTTTTAAATAAGCTTACAAAGGTAGACTTAGGCATTCAGGTGGGTCACTAACCTGTGTCTCGTATTTCAGAGAGATTGAGTTTTTAAATAAGACTGAAAAAAATGAAGATGATTGAGTAGAGTGAACTTCATTCTGGGTAAACTATACACAAGTATTTTTTGTTGGTTAACTGAGTTATGGCTCACTGAGACAGAAGTGATTCTGGTTTTAAAATATTTTAGTGCTCAGTACGGATCAGTGTATCCGCGAATCCCCTGATAATCACAGTAACTAGACTCAGGTGATTCATCCTGCTCTTCCTCCTCCACAGGCTCTTCGAAAGCAACCTCTTCTGTTCTGCGCTGTGTTTCCTTGAGGTCCACGCTGGCCTTGCTCCACCAGCCAGGTCACTGCCCCATCTGTAAGTTCTCAAGTCTCGCAGATTCTCTGCATACTTGTACATGAGTGAGTCTTGTCATCAATATCCGTGTTCCAAGCACACTAACCTCCCAAAGCCTGATGCTCGTGTTCCTGCTTAATTATTTGCCCCTTGGAGCTCTCAGGTGTTGTTTTGTTTGTTTGTTTGGGGGGTGGTGGTGGAATCAGTGTCAAAACTCCTCAGCATAACAAGGAAGCCATTTCCTCTCTATGAAAATAGGAGATGTTACGTATCTTGCCCATGGTGGAAACCACAGTACATAAAATGATCCTTAGACAAACATGTACACATTTATTGTGCATCTAAATACAAGCAAAAAAAAAAAAAAAAAAAAAAAAACCTGTGGTAAATGTGTCCCACAGTAAGACAACTCCTATCTGTTGAATTGTCTTTTGAATACATTCCCTTAAGAAACCCAGATTCTATGAGGATGTATTGACTAAATTATCTCATTGTCCCTTTCCAACTTTTATCATTGGCAATGATTAAATAAATGTGTGCACAAAGATACACATGCACCCTCTGGTGTAGTCACGGCCTCTACAAAACAGGTTTTCCTGGAAAGGCCTGTGTTAGCGAGAATGGGTCACATCACAGGACTGGACTTCCTGATGTACCAGAAAATGTCTCTGATATTTAAGATACTTAAGTTTCAGGAGATGTCAGAGGAAAATCTTTTGGGTTATTAGTTGCTCATACTCTGACAGTAAAAAATGTTCTCTTAAGACTTTGGAAAGTCAATGTGAACCTGACATCACGGGGCTGAATTTCCCCCTTCACAGATCTGTCCTCTGTGAGAAGTCAATCCTTACGATTCGGGGACTGAATCCTGAAAAGTTATAATTATATATGCCACTGGATTTTCCTTAAAATAAAAATAGGAGAACTCATTTTTATTTCTTTTTTAAATTTCTTTAGCATTTTTGGAATTTTACAAATGATCATACTATTTTAGCTTTATGATACAGGTTTATAAGAGTGTATGAGGATTTTATATTATTATTTTTATATAATTATTACCTGATTATACAAATATGACATGCTATGTAAATCTTAAATAAAGACATGATGTCACTAACCCACAGGCGCATGTGCTCCTTAAGTTTGTGGGCCTGAACTTAGTTTCTTACCTCTCCCATTGCTAAGTGAAACATAAAAGCCTGATGGGTTTTTAGTAAGAAGAGGTATTTTGCCTTAATATTGAATGGTGAACTGACAAGTATCAGAGAAAGACGACCAAATTCTTCAGAGTCCAACCCAACAAGGTCACGGCACAGGGGAAGGAGAGGAAGTAGGAATTCCAGGAACCCCAGACCCACAGGAAGGCCGCACCACCTCTCTGCCTAGGAGGAAGGGAACCAGTAGTGCAAAGGCACCGAGGTGCTTTCCAAGGGTGTCAGAACACAGGTCTGGGAAGCAGGGTAAACTGACATTTGTTTCTCCGAAAAGAGAAATTTTCTTCATCTTCTCCTGCTTCTCAAGACAACTGTATAAAATTGTACCTGCAAAAGAGGCTGCCTTCGCAGGTCAAAGGGCAGGTGGGGCACAAGGGGCAGGGAGCCCAGCTCTGGTCATGTGTACCAGAGTGCTGGGCTGTCTCCACCTGAATGACAGGACAACTTCAAATTTACACCAAGGTACTGCATGGAATAGCAGAGGGTGCCCTGTCCTCTTCTCTTTAAGGCCCCTTCCCCAATGTCTCCCTTCTGTTTCCTCCCCACCCACTATCTCCTTCAACCCTTTTCTTCCCTGTCCTCCCTCTGAATGCTGAAAGGAGCATTATATGCTTAAGCCAAGAGGGTGAATTAGACTTCACGAAACAATAAAAGTAAAAGAATTATGAAAAATGGGCTTATGGAGAAGTGAATGGGGAGGAAGAAATTGATGGGTCTATTAAAATCCAGATCTGGAGGTTTGGAATGAGTTGAAATATTTTAATCAAACTAACACAATAATAAAAACAATGGTTAAAAAGTATTTTTTTTTTCCTGACAAAAGTGTAAACTAGACTAAGATGAGTCTAAAGAGACTCGCTTCATTTTCCCATAGGAGAGTGAATTATGAGGAAATATTCATGAGAGGGGGAAGAACGTGGACCACATAATCTTTAACCAGCCAAGACTGCATATAGCCTTGAATGAGATATTTTTGCTTTATATGCAGAAAAATAAAATACAGATCAATGGAACAGGCTTACAAAAGATATGAAATATATTATTGAATTCTGGTAACAGAACTTTTAAAAATTATTCTCTTACTGGAATTTAGAATACCTCCCCATGTGAGTGGCTTGAACCCAACTATCAAAATAACCAGACTATTACAGAATACTGGACGGATAGGTTTCTAATATTTCTACCTGGTATAGTATGTGTATAATCTAAAATGAGTGATTAATTCTGCCTAACTACCAAACCCCTGAACAAGATTGACAGGTCAACAGGATAAAGAAGAAATTCAGATTCAGTATAGCCAGCCACTGATTTCAATTATTTCTTTCTATAACAAAAATTCAAATTGCAAAAGTAAAGAAAAAAATGTCGGTTGTGTAGGTAGAGACCTATTCCTATGAGATTAGAAATCATAACAGTATTTCAATACTCAATTTTGGCACTGTATTTCCAGTATATTGTCCATATTTTACATTGTATTCTTAGCCTTTATAATTGAGCACAACATTAGCTGAGTGCTAAACTGAAACTCAAAATTCACCATCTCTCACATAGCCAATTATTTCAATCTTTGTCTCAATTTTGAAGTTTATGAGACCTACACTTACTACTTTTTCTATTTATCATTCCATTTTTTTTCTAAATAAATAAGGAAAAATGCAATAAAACATTCAAATAATGAAGTGTAAAATTGGCAACACTGGCAAAATAGAACTGTTGGCTGTCAGGCACTGCCAAATAATTCAAATAATTTACAGAGTTTAAAATCAGAGAACTAATAGAAGGACTTTATGAGTTTTAGTGCATGATAATGTAAAATGAAGTAAGGACTTGTAAAATATAAACCTTTAAAATTCAGGGTCCACCTATGCTTTCCAAAACCACCCTACCAATGAAGCGTATAGACTATCTCCATGACAGGTGACAAGGTCAGTCTATAGAAGAACCTGAAAAAGAGATTAGAAATACGTTCTTCTAAGTACAGAAATTGTGGTTACTTTACCTTAACCGATGATGCTAAATATGTGTGTATTTCTGTCTATGAGTGTGTGTGTGTGTGTGTATTTCTCTGTGTGTGTATGTGTGTGCATATATATACATATGTGTGTGTGTATATATATGTTATATATATATATATGTACACACACACACACTTCTTTCAGAAGTAAAGCAAAAATGGGAGTTATATTCATCCTCAGTTAATCTTGACAAAGAACAAGAACCAGTTTATGATGTAAAAGTGGTAAGACCTTGTGGAATAGTGACTTTACCATCTTGGAGAGTCACACATGAGATGAAAGGCACCCATGGAATTTTCAGATATGTGTAAGAGACTTTAAAATGCAAATTTTCAATGGTTCAATGAAAAACATTTCAGGTGCACTTCTTAGCCCTCTTCTACAATCTTTCTTTTTTTTTTTTCTATAATGAAACAATTTTTTTTTAAATCTTCAATTACTCACCTTAAGCTAAAAAGTCTTTGATACATAAACACCACTTCAAATGTACATTTGCGATGCAATCTTCCATCTTAACTGTTTTCTGTATTAGTTTAATGTTTTGACATGTACATAGGAGTTTAAATTAGAAATAACAAGGTGCAAATCTCAGTCCTGCAATGTTGGCTATGCAGTGCTGAGTTAGTTAATTTCTCTCTAAATTTAAGTTTATTTGGGAATAGGGATAATACAAACATCCAAAACGTCATCTGAGGATTAATGAAATTATGTATATGAAATAACTAAGATAGGACTTCCCACATGGTATTAATTCACTTATTCATTAAATATGCATCAATTGAAAGCAGACCACACACTGAATGCTGAGTAGGCAGCAAAGGTGTGGTGATAGGCAGGGCGGAACAGTGCCTGCCTTGGCAGAGCCTGGAGACTTAGAAGTAAGACAGAAAGGAAAGTAAGAAATCATAAAATTAAAGTGAGAGGAGAATTATGGGGATGATGACAGTACAAAGAAGTGAGCAGATTTGGGGAATTTGAGAAGACTCCCACAGGTAGTGAAGTCTAAACTAAGACTTAATAGGAAATGAGCCTACCGAGGTTTGGAAATAAAATAGGACAGAAGGCAAGTTCTAAGCCAGTGGTTCTCAACCTGGGGGTCATGCCCCACAGGAACTGTATTAAAGGGCCACAGCATTAGGAGGGTTGAGAACCACTGTTCTAAGCAGAGGAGACGATGTGAAGGCCAAAGGGCTATGTGCTGTGTTTGAAGAATGCAAAAGATGAGTTCCAGAACAAAGTAAGTCCAAAGTAGAGAGTGGTAAGGGCTGAGCCTCTAGCAGTAAGCAGGAGCCAGTCTCTCAGGAATTGGTGAAGGGATTTGTACTTTGTCTTGGAGATAACAGAAAGATAATGACATGCTTTGAGCAGGGACAATGTGATCCCAAGATCAAGGTACTGGTGTCTTGCAAGGGCATTCTTGCTGTGTCAATGCATGGTGGAAGGCAGAAGAGCTGAGAGGGGAGTCAGAATCAGGATGACCAACCCACTGCCACAATAATAGCATTAATCCATTCATGAGGAAAGAACCCTCATAGCCTTGTCATTAGGCCCCATCTCCCAACACTCTTACCCTGAGGACACATTCAAACTAGAGCAATACCCTCTTAACTAGCCTATCTCTATTCATGTTTCTTAAGAATCAACCGTTCAGAAATGAGCCCCTCTTTGACCCTTTTCCTTTCCCCTGGATATTCATTAGTTTTCCTAGGTCACCACTAATTCACACTTGAATTAATAGTATAATTTTATAAGTGATCTTACAAATACCTATATACTCGAGTATAAGCCGAGTTTTTTCGGCGCAAAATTTGTGCTGAAAAACCCGAACTCGGCACAAATTTTGTGCCGGAAAAAACTTGGCTTATACTCGAGTATATACGGTACATTTAATAAAGACTCTCTCACTTACTTTATACAGATCATAGCAATCTGTATAAATTCTCCTGGAGCCCAGAAAGCTCAGTGAATTATTTAACTTCATATAGCTAGTAAGTTATAAAATTAAAATTATTACCAAGGAAATCTCTTTGACAACACAATACCTTTCCTATCACATTCAACATATACATTATTCTGCTTTCAGATTTATCTTCTTTAAACACTAATTTCAGCCCTTCAGAATCTGTCAGTGATTCCCCTTTGTCTGAAAATACAATCCAAGTTCCCTGTCACTCAAGGATCTCAATTATCTGCCCTCACCTTACCTACCATTATTTTCCACAATATCGCAACAGAAATCCTCACCCCATTCACTCTAGTGCCACTGTGTCCTGCCCACACCACACTTGTTACAGGCATGTAAATATTTGCTTATGATACTTACTGCACTTAAATCACCATTTCTCATCCTCAGCCCCAAATCCATCCAGTTCTCTCAAGCCAATTGATGAATATTTAATTTTCTCCAAAATAACATTCCTCTACTTTGCCAACAATAATTTATCTCTAATTGAATTCTAATTTATATCCAATATTTAAAAATCTCAAACTCGTATTGTACCATGCTAAATAATTATTTGAGGTCAATAAGTTGTCTCCTTCAAATTATTTTCAAAATTCTTGATAGGAAGAAATACATTTCTTTATTATTTCCCTTTAATGAACAACTCGGTGCAAATCATTGAATACCTGTAAATGATTAAAATCCATTTTCAGTGATCTCATTAAAGAGAAATCTATATTCCCCGCAAACCTCTATTTCATGACTTTTACTTGGGTCATCAGCTCTCCCCACTCTGCCACCATTTATAACAGAAAGAGAACTATTTTTTTTTTTTTTTTTTATGTAAAGAGTAAAGTAAATCCCTCGGCCAGGTGTAGTGGCTCACACTGAAAAACTAGCTCATTAGAGTGGCTCACTCAGAAAAACTAGCAGGGTGTTGTGGCAGTCGCCTGTAGTCCCAGCTACTCAGGAGGCTGAGACAAGAGAATCACTTGAGCCCAAGAGTTTGAGGTTGCTGTGACACTTTGGCAGTCAACCACAGGGCAACCAAGTGAAACTCTTTCTCAAAAGTAAATAAATAAATAAAGTAAATCCCTCTGTCAACTAATACTATAGTTTTTTTTTTTAACCAATTAAACAAATTAGTATCTCAAACTACCTTTCATACCCCGAAATCTCTGAATCCTAGAAGCCAAATTTAGCCTCATCAAGAAATTTGTTGCTAACACAAAGAAACACTCCTGTAGGAAGTATTTACATAATTTAAATTAGGGGAATTTTTTACTACTTTGCCCAGTTTAATTTTAATTTTAATTTTAGAATTTAAACACATTTATGATATACAAATTCATCACTTGAGGTTAACCAAAAAAGGTGTAGTTCCCTATTTAAAAGTGAGTATCAAGAGTTTATTTAACATTGCATCATAACTGTGTTTTAATTTGACAAGGATACAGAATTGGTATAGTTTAACTTTGCTTGCCTTTTCTATAAACACATTCTGTCACAATTTTGTGAACAAGTTAGAGAGTTTCAGATCATTAGTCCTATATGGAAATATTGGTGATCAGATAGTTCCAAACATGATTTTATGGATCATATAATTCAATATGAATCAATCTATGACCAAAAATTTCAGTTAGAGATGAGTGACACAGGGCAACACAACTCAAGTACATTATCTTAATACCATTTTTCATACCATCTTCGGAATGCCTGACGCTAAAGTTATTAATTTATTTGTGAGATACTCTCTACTTTTTATTCACTTCAGAACAACTTCGTGACATCCCAACAGCCAGTGCCAGCGGGAATTAGTAGTATTGTTTGAGAATATAAGACAAAAATAAAAAAAAAAAAAAAAAAAAAAGCCACAAGAAACAACTCAAACACAGAGAAAGTTAGTAAGCAGAAAGTCCCTCGGAATTTGAATAACCCCACGCACATAATCAAAGAAATGTACATGAAAACATTCTTTTTCCATTTTTATCTCCTTCCGTATGGAATGTCCTTACCATATTAGTTAGCCAGATTCATTTGCTATCAGCTACACTTTCACCCATTTCTTTTCCTTTTTTCATCCAGTGAACATTCTAATAATGCTACAACACGTCCTCTGGGTTACTGTGAGATGTAAATGTGCTAAGAACTAATAAAGTAGAAACTACTTTAAAAAGTTTTTTGACAAGCTTATCAGAGCTGAAAGGCATTATTATCACATCTATCTCAAATAATAATCACCTGTTGTAACCCAGAAAAATACTTTCTATGTGATACTAGTAAAAGATTACTCTAGGAATTATGGAAGAAAGAACTATATTAAATATCCACTCAACTGCAGCAAAAATAGCAGGGCAATAACTTGGAGGAAATCACAGGTCCAAAAAAAAAAAGAAAAAATAAGTTAGTATTCAAGTCAGTAAGTCGAGGCAGCTCTGCAGGCTGTCTGGCTTATGACCGCCATCCAGGATCCAGCTCTTGTTTATTGTTTTTCTTTCTCTCAGTCCCTTCTGAACTGGTCTACCTCCCCTGGCTATTCCAGAAGCATTTTCTTTTGGTCTCGAGTTTCTTCAGAACTTAAAAACCTTTCTCCTCTTCCAGTGACCTCTTCCCTCCAACCTACATTTTTTGTTTACCTTGAATAAATAGATCTCTCCACCTGGAGCAATTTGATTTCCCCAGGGAAGAAGGAAGTGCTTGTTTACTTCTTGCTATGAGCCAGTAATATATTTTTTAAAAGACTTAGCATGGTTAGATAGGAGATCACTTGACCTAGCAAAGACTCGTCATCTATGTGCAAATATATGTAGGTTTGTATGATGTAGTATGCAAAATACAGGTTGTACAGAATAGACTAGCACCAATCTTCATCTGTTCCAAAATAATAACCAGATTAAAGCCATAGATTGGTGTTTACAGAACTAAATATAAACTGCCTAATGATTCCCAAGGTCCAAAGCCAACTCTTCAAGAGAGATTCTCACCTCAGAGCAGCAGTCTTGGTAGAAGGTATTTATCCATCCAAAAGGAGTCTGTGCTAAAGCCAGCACATCAGTAATGATTTCCTGTGGTTATTCCCAGCCACCCTAAGAAATAGGATGTTGAAATAAGCACCATGATGTGCAGATGTGAAATGTAAATTTATACGCTTTAAAGATTTGAATTGAGAAAATTGTAAGAGAGCAAAAGTCACAAAGCTGTACAAATATTCAATCCTGTTCATTCGTAGAACTATCAACACTGAGCAAAGAGACCAAAATGAATACTAGATTTAGAATGTTTTAAAGACAAATGTAGCCAGAAATCACTATAAGATTATAACTTAAGAACTGAACTTAATTTAGATGCAAAATAAAAATTGAATATTAGGATCAAATATTTGTGACATCTTATTTCTTTCAGAATTCTAACGATTGGACACACTGTAATGAACCTGAAGACTGTCTCCAAATATAAGTAACTTGAATGTCATAGGCTTATTTTGTTCTTTGTGGGGGAGGTTTTTGTTGTTGTTACTGCTGTGCAAATCCCATTGGATTTTAATTTTTTATCATTTTGAATTTCCAAATATTAAGGCGGTATAAATGTTTTAGTCACATGGATGCCTTGTATAAACGCTAGGTGCTTTTAGTGTGTTTGTCACCAGAGTAGTGTTTACTGTACCTGACGGGTGAGTTTCCACCCCTGACCCCCTCCCAGCCATCCCCCTTCTTATTTTCTAATGCCCTTTACATCTCCCTGTGCCTGTGTGAGTCTACTGTTTAGCTCCCACTTCTTAGAGAGTACATGTGATCTTTGCATTGCTCAGATACTTCATTTAGATAGTGGTCTTCAAAGCCTTTCAAGTTGTTTACAAACGACATTATCTCATTCTTTTTTATGGCTGAGTAGTATCTCACATTTTGTTTATCCACTCAGGAACTGGTGGGCACTTGGGTTGATTCTACATATTTGCAATTGTGAGTTGTGCTGTGATAAACATTCTCATGCAGGTGCCTTCTTTATAAAATGACTTCTTTTCCCCTGTGTAGATACCAAGCAGTGGGATTGTGGATACAGTGGTAAGTTTACACCTATTTCTTTAAGGACTCTCCACACTGTATATCACAGAGGCTGCACTGGCCTGCAGCTCCTATTTCTCTGGCATCCATGCCAGCATCTACTGTTCTTGGACTTTTGAATAATGATCTTTCTGACTGGGCTGAGGACCTATTTCTTTGTGGTTTCAATATGCATTTCCCTGACCATTAGTGATTTTCCATATATTTGCTGGTCATTTGTTTATCTTTTTTTGATGGATGTCTTCTCTTTTGTCTTTTGCCCACTTTTAAATAAGATGGTTTGTATTTTCTCTTGCTGATTTGTTTGAGTTCTTACTGCATTCTCGACATTAGCAATTTGTTGGCTATATAGTTTGGGAATATTTTCTCCCATTGTGTAGATTATCTATAAACTTGTTATTTTCTTTGTTGTGCAGAAGATTTTTAATATCATTATGTCCCATCTGTTTATTTTTGTTGTTAGTGATTTGCCTTTGGCATCTTAGTCATAAATCACTTGCCTAGGTTAATGTCTAGAAGGGTATTTCCTACATTTTCTTCTAAAATTTTTATGGCTTCAAGCCTTTGTTTAAGTGGTTTATCCATCTTGATTTAACTTTTATATATGGTGAGAGGTAAGGGTTCTGTTTCATTCTTCTGCTTGTGGCTGTCCAGTTTTCCCAGCATCATTTATAGAATAGTTTCCTGTCCCCAGTGTAAGTTGCTGTATGCTTTGTCTAAGCTTCATTGGTTGGAGGTAAATGATTCTCTATTCTAATCCATTCATGTCTGTGCTTTTATAACAGTATTATGCTGTTCCACTGGTCTGTGTTTCTACCTTTATACCAGCACCATGCTGTTTTGGTTAGTATAGCCTTGTAGTATAACATGAACCAGGTAATGTGATACCACCAGATTTGTTCTTTTTTATTATTATTATTATCATTAAATCATAGCTGTGTACAATAATGCAATCATGAGGTGCAATGTGATGGTTCCATATACAGTCTGAAATATTTTCACTGAACTCATTAACATAGCCCTCATGGCATTTTCTTAATTATTGTGTTCAAACCCTTATACTTTACACTTAGTAAACTTCACCTGGGACCAGATTTGTTCTTTTTGCTTAAGATTGCTTTGGCTATTTGGGGTTTTCTGGTTCCAAATGAAGGTTAGAAGTACTTTTTTCTAGGTCTGTGAAATAAGGCACGGGTATTTTGAGACTGTCCAGATTAGGCCTGCATATGGTGGCATGAGTCAACCCTTGTGTCTTGAGAATAGCCCTGCCCATGCTCTGCCTCTCCAATGTGAGAACTGCCCCTTTTACATCCTCTGGCTGCAGCATTTTCTGGCCAGGTGCCACCTTGAGTATAGCCTAACCCTCATTGATAGGCTGTGGATATTGTCAACCTGCCCAGGTCACTCATCTGCAGTAGAGGTGCAAGGCACCGGCCCACTTCCTGGGCCCAGCTACTCCACTCCTACCTTCTACCCTGAACTGGAAGGGGCCATGGGGAGGCATTAGCAATGAATATGACCCCTGGGTAGGGGCAGAGCTCTGGGGAATTTAAAAGGATGCCTAGAGTTTGCTAGTGGAAGGGTCTCCTCTGCGACCTCTCCCCAGAGCAGTCTCTCAGCACAGTTTCCAGACAGCTCCTTATGTCAGCTCTGCTGTGCAGGGTCCCTCCTGTGGTCAGATAGCCCTGATCACAGGGGAAGTGTGAGCCTCAGGGTTCTCCCCTCTGTGCCTTCCCCACATGTGCACCCTATTCCCTATGTACCTCTGAACCCCAGAGCAGGCCGCATGTCTTCCTTGTCCTTCACTTGGGTACCTCCTGACACCTCTCTGGATTCACAGTGCTCTTTGTCAGATGATACATCTGAAGGTGGATATCCACTCACCCCCTTCAGTTCTCTCCATGACAGCCGATGGATGAGGCTACTTCCAGTTTGCCATGTTTCCCCACTGGATTTTAAATCCACAGGGTTATTTTGAAAATGAAAAATAATCCACTGAAACCCACCATTTTCATTGTACTGAACATAGAATTGCTATTTTCATAGCTATCTCAATTTGGAACTCTGTCATTCACTGTGACTTCATAAATTTGTTTTTCTAGATAAGGCCTAGAAAGGCTGATTATTACCTGCCAGCTCTGTGACAGCAATTTCAGCAAATATCAAGAAGTAGTAGCAACTACTAATAGGTCAGGAAAGTTGGAACAAGAAAAGTATCTCCTCACACAGACAATTAAGATCCTCTGATCCATATGATTCAGACAACACATTACCTGCTATTAAAAAATAAATGGCGTTAAAATACTGACAACAAATTTCCCTATTCACTATACTTGCTCAGTATAAATATAAATTGTATAAAATAAAATAAAAGATAAGTGTTATTTATTTATTGTTTCCTTTAAACTCAATTGCTGTCTTTGAACTAGTTTTCTTTTCTTTTTGTCTTAAGAATGAATACTTTGCTTTGTCTCATTTATACATATATATTTTTTGTTTTTGTTTTTCGCAGTTTTTGGCTGGGGCTGGGCTTGAACCCACCACCTCTGGCATATGGGGCCGGCTCCCTACTCCTTTGAGCCACAGGCACCACCCTCATTTATGTATTTTTTAAATTTCAGGTCAGTGTGACGGTACAAACAACCAAATCACAATATTTGAATTTGTTATATAAAGTCCCTCTTGTAGTTATGCCCTGCACCCAGAAGGTGTGCCATATACCCGTACATTGTGCCCATTCATTGGGAGCACCCCAAATCCCCCCTGCCCTCTCCTTTTCCCCCCTAACTTGAACTGAAATGAGTTTTTCTCCTATGTGGGCATGAATCAGATTGTCTACTGATTTCACATTAGTATTGAGTAATTGGATATCTACTTTTCCATTCTTGTGATACTTTACTGAGAAGAACGTGTTTCAACTCCATCCAGGTTAATACAAAGAATATAAAGGCACCATCTTTTTGTGACTGAACAGTACTCCACAGAATGCACGTACCATAGTTTGTTAATCCATTCCTGAGTGGATGGAAATTTAGGTTGTTTCCACATCTTTGCAATTGTAAATTGAGCTCTGATAAACAATTTAGTGCATATGCCCTTGTGATAAAATGATATTTTTTTCTTCTGGGTAAATGCCTAGTAGTAGGATTAGGAGATCAAATGGGAGATCTAATTTAAGTTCTTTGAAGATTCTCCATACTTCTTTCCAAAGAGGCTGTATTAGTTTGCAGTCCCACCAACAGTGTAAAAGTGTTCCTGTCTCTCCACATCCACACCAGCATCAGCAACTTTGAGATTTTTGTGATGTACATTAATCTTACTTGGGTTATGTGATACCTCAGGGTAGTTTTGATTTGCATTTCTTTGATGATCAGGGATGATGAGCATTTTTTCATACGTTTGTTAGTGATGTATCTGTCTTCCTCGAAGAAGTTCTGTTCATATCTCTTGCTCAGTGATAGATGAGATAGATACAGAGAGCTAATGTGAGTTCTCTGTAGATCCTAGTTATCAAACCTTTGTCAGATTTGTAATTTGCAAATATCTTTTCCCATTTTGAAGGTGCTCTCTATTTTGATTGTTGTGTCCTTAGTTGTGCAGAAATGTTTCAGTTTAATGTTGTTGCAATTGTCATAGATGTCTTCTTCATGAAATCTTCCCCTAGGCCAATAGCCTCAAGAGCTTTTTCCACACTTTATTCTAGAATTTTTATTGGTACTTGCTTTAGATTTAAATTTTTATCCACCTCAAATTAATTTTGGCGAGAGGTGAAAGATGTGGGCCAATTTTCAGTCTTTTACATATGGTTATCCAGTTCCCCTAGCACCATTTATTGAATAGGGATTCTTTTTCCCAGTGTGTGTTCTTGTTTGGTTTATCAAAGATCAGATGGCTATAAGCAACTGGTTTCATCTTCTGGTTTTCTATTTGGTTCTAAATGTCTATGTCTATATTCTTGTGCCAATACCAGGCTGTTTTGTTCACTATGTCCTTGTAGTATACCCTAAAGTTTGGTGGGGTGATGCCTCCAGCTTCGTTTTTATTACAAAGAATTGCCTTGCCTATGTGGCATTTTTTCTGGTTCCATATAAAACGAAGGATTCTTTTTCCAAATCTTGAAAGTATGATGCTGATATTTTAATGGAGATTGCACTGAATCTGTAGATTTCTTTGGGAAGCATCACTGAGTTCGGAGATATTATCATCACTGCTGTCGGTCTCATACAAAGTGCAGTCTTCACTGCCATCCATGGCATTACTAATGCCACATTTCTTGAAGGCGCGTTGCACCATTTCCTCTGGAATCTCTTCCCATGCGTCACGAACCCACTTTGCTATCAGTTCTATGTCAGGATTCTTTAGGTTTCCGACTTTTGTCAGTTGGGCTTGACCAGATGACATCCATTCATGCCACATCTTTCGCACACGGTCTTTAAAGGGTTTATTTAGACACACATCTAGGGGCTGCAATACAGATGTAAGCCCACAAGGAATAACGGCCAAAGTAACCTGAGATGACTTTGCCAGTTTTTTTATGTCATCAGATGTGTGAGCTCTGAACATATCCCAAACCAGCAACGATGGTTTTTTCTTCAAGGCTGCTCCTGGTCGTGCGTTCCAAATTTCTTCCCGCCATTTTTTTGTTCCGTCCTCATCCATCCAGCCTTTTTCATGTACGTGCACTGTAATTCCTGGTGGGAATTTGACCTTTTTAGGCAAAGTCTTCCTTTTAAAAATTACAGGTCTCAGCTTAGTTTCATTAGCTAAACATGAAAGAACGACTGTGAAATGGTTTTTTTCGTTTCCTGTGGTTCTAAGTAAAATAGTTTTCTCTCCTAAACTTGCCACAGTTCTGTTGCTTGGAAGATCAAAGGTCATTTAAATACATGATTACATTTACAATACATGATTGTTTGATATACTGTATACCATTAACATACCACATTAACCCATAGTATTCAATGGCAACTTTAATAAA
>CAUYPK010065450.1:0-46048 GCA_963574355.1 Loris lydekkerianus
TGAACATTTCTGCTGTAGTTGAATTCTACCTTTAGTGCCTTGTGGTATGAAAAGCTGCAAGGTAAAATTTCAATTCTTTTGATTCTGTTGAGGTTTGTTTTGTGTCCTAGGATATGATCAATTTTGGAGAATGTTCCATGGGCTGATGAGAAGAATTATATTCTTTAGCTTTGGGATGGAGTGTTCTATATATGTCTATCAAACACAGTTGTTCTAGGGTCTCATTTAAGTCCCTTATTTCTTTGTTTAATTTCTGTTCAGGGAATCTGTGCAGCTCCTTGAGAGGAGTGTTAATGTCCCCTGTTATTCTGATATTATAGGATATCGTATTGCTCAGACTAATTAAGGTCTGTTTCAAGAATCTGGGAGCATTTAAGTTGGGTGCATATATATTTATAATTGAAGTGTCTTCCTGTTTTATTTTTCCCTTGACCGATATGCAGTGTCCATCTTTGTCTTTTTTGACTTTAGTTGTTTCAAATCCACTTGTATCTGAAAATAAAATTGCAACCCCTCTTTTCTTCTGAATTCCATTTGCCTGGAAAATTATCTTCCAACCCTTAACTCTGAGTTTTAATTTGTCTTTTGAGGATAGGTGTGTTTCCTGCAGACAGCAAATGGATGGCTTGTGTTTTTTTATCTAGTCAGCCAGTCTATGCCTCTTCAGTGGGGAATTCAAGGCATTAACATTTATTGAGATAATTGATAAGTGGGGTAGTGTTCTGTTCCTCTCATTTTGTGAAAGTCCTTTGGTTAGGTTTGTCTTTTGCATCTTTGTGGAAGCTTTGTCTTCTGGCTTGAAAAGTTTCATTAGAGCAATCTGCAGTCAACCTGATGGATTTGCCTCTGTAGATGCTTACTTTGTTGGTTGTCCATTGTCATGGTCAGTGTGTAGAACAGGGTGAAGTATTCCCTATAGAGCTTATCTTTTGTGGCAAATTTCTTCAATGTTTGCATATCAGTAAAAGATTTGATTTCTCTGTCAATTTTAAAGCTTAGCTTAGCAGGATATAGAATTCTGGGCTGGAAATGGTTTTGTTTAGGTAGATTAATGTTAGATGACCATTGTTTTCTGGCTTGAAAAGTTTCATTAGAGCAATCTTCAGTCATCCTGATGGATTTGCCTCTGTAGGTCAATTGGCGCTTACCCCCTGGCAGCTTGCAGAATATTTTCTTTTGTCTTGACTTTGGACAGGTTTATCACAATGTGTCTTGGAGAAGCTCTATTTGAATTAAGGCAACCTGGGGTTCAATATCTCTCTGAAAGAAATATGTCAGAATCTTTGGTCATATTGGAGAAATTGTCATTTATAATATTTTCTAGTATGGCTTCCATTTCTCTAAGGCATTCTTCTTCCCCTTCTGGGATACCTATACCTTATATGTTTGAATGCTTCATGAAGTCCCATAATTCTGTCAGTGAACATTATGCTTTCTCTCTCTATTTTTCCTGCCTATTAACTATCTGAGTTATCTCAAGAGCTTTGTCCTCTACCTCTAAGATTCTTTCTTCTGCATGGTTTAATCTATTAGTGATACTTTCTACTGCATCTTTAAGTTCCAAATTGACTGCTTCAATTCCTTCAGCTCTGCTATATCCTGTCTATATTCTTCATATTGTTCATCTGTTATTTGATTTTGTTTTTGGATTTCCTTTTGGTTATTTTCCAATTACTCAGCAATTTCCTTCATTTTTTTCATCATCTTCATTTTAAATTCCCCTTCTGTCATTTCTAACATTTCTTTATAAGTAAAATCTTCTTCAGTAACTAACTCATTGTACCAGGGGGTATTGCTCTGGACTGTTTTTTCATGTTGCCAGGATTTTTCTGCTGTTTCTTCATCATGAGTTTTTTTTTTTTTTTTTTAATCTGTTTCTTTTCCTTAATTTTCCTTTTACTTACTCTTGCTCTTTAAGTTATCAAGCCTCTGACCTAAAGTTTTGATGAATCCTTTAGGTACAAGACTAGAAGGATGAGAAGACTGAAGAACAAGAGGGGGAAAAAGATTTTTAAAAGGAAAAAAATAGAAAGGAAAAGGGAGTGAGTAAAATGGAATATTGATAAACAGAAGAGTGGCACAAAAAGAGGGAGACAGAAGTAAGTAAGGTGTGCAGTAAGGTACTTTGACCCACACCTACAAAAGTTCCACCTCTGGGAGTGCTGGGTTGGGTGGTTCCCTTGAGGTCAGCATCTTTTTGCCAGCCTGAGCAGACATGGTACCCCACCTCCACCAGGTAAAGAGGAAAAACAAAAATACCATAAATCAAACCAAACTAAAAAAAAAAAAGGAAAACCTTACAGGATAAAATTGGGGTAAAAACCAAATAACAGGGGCAGAAACATTAGCAAGAATCAAGTCCTTATTATTTAAGAAGGCAACAATGGAAAATTATGTTTACACTAGAACAATGAAAAAAGAAAAAAATGAAAAATCTGGGGTGGAGAGGGGAAGGTGAAATAAAAAAGAAAAAGGGAAAAAATCCAAAACCAAAGCAGTATATATATCTTGCTGAATATTGTCTGGGCAACAAGTGATCTTCTGGGGTATGAGATGCTGATACAGACTGGAGGCCTCAGCTGACTTCTTTGCCCTCAAACCCTGTAGGTTCAAGATCCTGAATTTCTCCTCTTCCCACTTAAAAGACACCTTAAACCATTAACTTTGGCAAGCAGAAGCTTTCCTAGGAAAGCACATGTTGCTGGGATCTCTCCTAAAGTGGCTGCCCACTTATCAGGTACACCAAAATCAGCCTCACTCTATGCCACCAAGGGCCAAGGCTGCAACGCAGTTCTCCTACTGCCAAACACTAAAAGTGACGCCCTTCCCCTCTATCTCAGTCCTGGCCTTTCACACTGTCCATAGTTACTAGATCATTCGTCCAGGGTGTTCCAGCCCAGGCCTCACTCTGTGACCCTGAGGGCAGAGCCTGCAGGGCAGCTTTCCCATGATGGCTGGGTATGGCCCACTGCCAAACAATAATAGCTTTATTTCAGCCCAGTGGCTCAGTCCTGGACCCCGGACAGCCCTTAAAGTCACATGCACTCTCACCCAAGTTCTCCCAAGGTAATCAACTCAGTGCCCGAGTCAAAAAAATCCAAATAACCAACAGTGAAGGCCTTCCCTGTCTGCACTCTTGCTGCTGTTGGTACTGCCACAGCAGCCACCACAGTCTCAGACCAAATGAACACAACCACTTGCTACTTCTCCACTGCTTTGTCCCCTCCTGCTGGGGTCCAGAAGTCTCTTGCTGTCTCCCTGCATACCCAAAGGGATGTTACTGGGCATAGCCCACAAGCCAGAAGTGCCTGGAGTCTTCTCTCCCCAATCTCACCACGCCCAGTTGCAAAGAAGCTATTACTCAGCCGCCATCATTCTCCCCAATCTCTGCTGCTTTTTAATTACTGTTTTGTATTTATTCTTTGGGAAGCAGAAGGTATGTTGGAGTACTTCCAGATGCTATAGCTCTTTTAAATATTTTCTGAGAGGCTGGGTTTATCGTGATGCTCCACAGAGAAGAACAATAGTGGAGCAGAAAACTGTGGTTACTATGTGTATTGTAATAATAAAAGCTAACATTTAACATATACTTAGTATGTGCTGAACACAGGTCTAAATACTTCACACATAATAATTCATTTCATCCTCATAACTACCCTACCAATAAGACATTACTGTTATTTTCATTTTACAAATGTGGGAGTAAGCTGTTTATTCTGGTTTGTCCTAGAAATAGAACTGTAGAGAGATATTAGTGTATAAAGCTGGGAGCACACAACTGGTTTTATGATGTATGGCTATAGAGGTCTTCAACCAAGATCCATTTCACACTCCAGTTACTTGACATCTAAAAATCAGTCTTATCTCTTAACTTCAGAGTCTATCACTTCCATAACTCTTTAAATTCTTCAATTCATTTGCCTTTCCCACCTTCAATCTTTGGGACTTGGAAAAAGGAAAAAAAAAACAAAAACCCAACCCTAAAACAATATAACTTCCAACATTTTTCATACCAATATATATTTAATTTGTTTAGCTCCAACAAATAGAGCACTAAACACACACACACACACACACACACACACACACACACACACACACACACCTTAGAACCATTTCCCTAAAGCCTAGACTGGATATAATTATTCTTCCAACCATTACCAGGCATATGAAAGCAAATGCATAAGCTTGGGATAATGAGGCAGAACTGAAACACTGTGTACTTGAGCAGTTCCTCTCCTCACCCCTCTGTGGTTATTTTAGTTCTGCTTCTCCTGATATGGGAGGTTCCATTTGCTTTTATCCTTCATCATGCTTGCCCTCCCCATATGTCTAAAATATTTTCACTGGGTATTCATTCATCTTTTAGTATCAGCTGTCTTTGCTAGCAATGTCTACCCAGATAGAGGGGCAAAAGCCTAAACATTAGCTTCTGTTCTTCCAAGTGAGCACAGGCAAGGTAGATAGCAGCTGGCAGATTAAAATGCTGAGCAGCGATTTCAGCAGTGATGCAGTGCTAGGGAGAGAGAGAATGGAGTTCAAGCTACACAAAGGTAAAGGGGCTTTCTGAAACACTCCAGATCTTCAGCTGCATCTCCCTGCATCTCCATGCACTAGTACAATTGTTATGCCCCAGGAGCAAAAAAAAACCTAAAACAGACTATTCCTTAATGAGACTAACACCAGCCTTCAGTGGGAACAAGGTGACCTACCAATACTCTAATAACAAACCAGAAGAAAAACTAACCCTCTTTGGCTAAAAAAGTATCCTCAATACCCACAATTTTTCATTCGCAATATCTTGCATTTAATGAAAATATTCATGATATGTTATAAAACAGGATTCAATGACCTAAAAGAAAAAGATATGCAAATGATCCAGATACCAGAATTTTCTGGCAAAGACTTTAATATGATTAATTAATTTAAAAAGGAACATTATACCAGAGATCTGAAATCTAGTAAACCAGAGATAAATGGAAATTTCAGAAGCAAAAAATATTATTTTTAAAATAATTCAACAGATCACATGACATAACAGTTTTAAAATATATAAGCAAGAAGAAAAATCAGCCAAATTCCAGATAGAAATTTTAGTATGCTAAATATATGTTTTAAAAATTAAAAAAATTTTAACATATAACCTACTTAATCTAACACCTAATTGGGAATTTAATATTTCCCTCATTAACTGATATAAAAAGCATACAGAAAAGAAAAAAATACAAAAGATTTGAAAAGCAAATCTGGCTTGACCTAAGTGGTATTTATAGGACATTACAAGGAAAGTAGCTGACTTGACCTTAGTGGTGTTTATAGGACATTACAAGGAAAGCCTATAGAATGCATAGTCTTTACAAATGTGCATGAAACATTTATCAAAGCATATCATATAATACTCATAATTTCAAAGAACTGATGTCATAGTATATACTCTCTGATTAAAGGAAATTAAAATAGAATCCAACAACAGAAAGTTAAGAGGAAACCTCCAAATGTTTTGAGGTTAAGCAACACATTTTTTAAAATTCTAGAATTCTTTGCATCAAAGAAGAAATCAGAGTGACAATTAGAAAAAATTATGAGTAACTCAAAGTAGCTCATAAATGACTCTATGAAGTTGTTGGAATATTTGTGTTGCCTATCTTAAGAGGAAATTTGCATTCTTTTGCTCCAGTGTTTAACCTCAAAATTAGAAATATTTTGAGATAGCATTTACTCTCAAGGACTCTCAAATTCTTTGAGAGACAAAAAAAGACTGAAAAAATATCTGACTGAATAAGAGTGAGGGAGAATGTGTGCCTGTGTGTGTGTGTAAAGGGATAAAGACCTTAAGGAGATGCCCACCTTTCTCTTTCTGGGAGAAAGAGGAGAGAAATTGATCTAAGAGTGTGAAGGTAAGAGAGGGATTGGGAAATTTTAAAATGATTCTACGCAGATTGAATCTTTTCTAAAGCATTCATATATGACTCAATGACTTGTGCAACATTTTAATATACTCATAAAACATGTTTTAAAGAAGTGACCACTGAGAATCCACCCAGAATAAAGGCTCATGCTTATCCGGTGCCTTCCTATTACCCATGAAGTTATACTTACCAAGGTTTAAGAAGAGCAACTAGATATAAGGAAGCTGTAGTATCACAAACTACTGGTCATCTAATTTTAAAATATTACTATTTGTCCTAGGCTTTACTGAGAAAATCTTTTATATAAATTTAGTTCTCAAGTTCTCGAAGTTCATAATATTACACTTAGGACATTAATACCTATGACGTTATCGTACAATCTTTTACTTGGGAGGTAATAAATTAATAAAGTTCTTATATGTCTTTATTAAATCAGTTTAATAATACTGTATATTCTTTCAGAAAACATTAGTTTCTAACCTTTCATATTGGTGTTTAAATTCATTTTCACATTTTCAATAATATCCCGTACCACAATACTTTTGGAAGGCACATAGGCCAATTCCCAAGGATAAGGAAACATGGTGGGATCTCTGATAAATAAAGGCACGTCATCCACAGACAGAGGGGGAAAACTGTAAGGTCCATACTTCTTTAGAACAGTAAAGTGGCGTGTTCCCAAAAGCGTAGCACCAAACATAAACGTTAGGACCATTTCCACAACTAAAGCAATACATCGCCGCTTCTAGAAGAAGAATAAAAAATTATGTTAATTGCTCTAAGAAGTCATTAACTTTTATTTAATTAACTAAATTCTTTTATATTAATTAACAGATACTTCATAAAAGAATACATAGATTGCCAAAAAGCACAGCTTCATGCTATAATAGCAGCAGTTTCCTGGACTGTCTTTTTTCTCCTTCATGGGTAATATTCCTCTATTATTTCATTCTGTAAGAACTCTATATTTTGAAAAGATAACCCCAGCCCTGGAATTGAGAAAAAAGTAAAACAGTATAAATTAAAATGTAGATTGGGCTTTCAGAATTTTCCCCTTGTAACCTCTGAGATATTATAACAATCCTGATGGTTTAACTTACCTTTAAAATAAAATTCTTCCAGAGAAGAGTAATAAATTTTCTGAACTCTGATGAATCCATTCTTCTAGAAAGGTTGGAAATTCAATTCTATGTAAGGAGTGAAGACTTTTTAAAGAAGAAAATAAAGATTATCTAATAACATGTACATTTTAGACAAATAAATTACTTAAATTTAAATTCCTTAATTTTCTCACCAAATTTTAAATATGACTATAAAAAAGAATGAACATTTAAAATATCTGAGAAGCTATTTATTCCACATTTTTAATTTACTCAATACCTGTGGGGCTTCTAATATGAATTAAATATCAATTGCAAAATAAAGATCAATAAGTTATCGATACAATTTTGTCAGTAGATTTCCCAATTCCCATCTCTCATTCCATCACCCTGGGTAGAATGCTGCAGCATCATAGCGTGGTGTCTCTGGGTAGAGTACTGTGGCACACACAGCATGGTAGCTCATGCCTGTAATCCTAGCACTTTGGGAGGCCTAGGCGAGTGGATCACTTGAGCTCAGGAGTTAGCAACCACACTAAGCAAGAGTGAGACCCCCATCTCTACTAAAAAACAAAAATTAAAAAAACACACGAACAAAAAACAAAACAGAAAAACCAGCCAGGCATTGTAGTGGGTGCCTGTAGTCCCAGGTACTTGGGGGGGTGGGGGGGGGGAGATGAGGGGCTGAGGCAAGAGAATCTCTTGAGTCCAAGAATATGAGGTTGCTGTGAGCTATGATGCCACAACACTCTACCCAGGGTGATGGAATGAGATTCTGCTTCAAAACAAATGAATAAACAAACAAACAAAACCCCCAACTAATTAAGAAACAACACAAACAAATAAATGACTGCCATCAGCAAAGCAACAAAACAGTATATAAAATCACATCACAACCATTATACCCAATCAGTTTGGAAGTAACTGCCACTAGTAACATTGCTAAGGGGAACAAATTTGAAATAGATCGAATTTTTATGTTCCCCCAAATTCATACATAAAATTCTAACACCCAAGTTAATGGAACTTAGAAGTAGGGACTTAAGTGATTAGAATGGGATTGGTATCCTTATAAAAGATGCCCTAGAGAGATTCTTCATCCCTTCTACCATGTGAGGACACAAGGAAAAGATGGGTCCTCTATGAAGCAAGAAAGGGGCCCTCGTCAGACGCTGAATCTCCTGGCACCTCAGTTTTGGACGTTTCAACCTCCAGAACTGTGAGAAATAAATTTCTCCTGTTTTTAGAATCTATGACATTTTGTTATAGCCAAATGGACTAGGACAAGATTCACTCTTGCATTTAATGAATATTTTGAACACCTATCATGTATCATGTTAGGTGGAGGTGTATAATGGGAAACAAAATAAAGACCATACTCCATGGTGGGGATAATATGGAAGGTTATTATTAATAACCTAGGAGCTCAAGTCAGACTGCCCAGGTTGAAATCCTGGTTCTATCACTGCCTTATGTGACGTTGAATACCTACTTGACTTAAATTCTTGGGGCTGTGAGGAAAAGTGTTGGAATTCAGGACCAACAATGAGAAGCATTGGATTAGGATTTGACTTTCTAAGGCTGAATCCAAAGGAGACTGACCTTCATAGGGACTGCAGCCTACCTTCAATATTTTCAATGCTTGATACAAGATGAAGATGCTCCCAGACTACAAATACATAATGATGCCTAGCATACAAATTAGATCATCTCTGGAGAAAACTAACAAAAGGCCAGAGTCATCTATTCCTAAAAACAATTTTCCTAAATACAACATGATATAAATATAAAAGCTGCCAGAAAACCTCTATTAATACTTGAGAATATCTTTGTGATCTCAGGATAGGCAAAGATTTCTCAAAGTAGATGCTAGGGCAAAAACCATAAAAAGGGCTTTATCAAAATCTAAAATTTCTGTCCATCAAAAACTAACATTAAGAAAAAAAGCAGGCGACAGAGGCTGCAGGCCAACCCCAGCACCTGGCCAGATCCTATAGTTCCATGTTCTGCATGTGCCTGGAGTACTCTGCTGCCAAAAAGGCCCAAGTAGCCCTGGCCTTTGGGTCAACTCCTATGCTGAATGCCATTCCCCCTGGTACCAGAATCCAGGGCCACACAAGGGTCAGACCAGCCCCAGAGTCCCAGGCCTCCAAACTATCCCCCAGAAGCAGGATGGCACTTCTGGGCTCACAAAACAGCAAAGTACCTGAAGACACAGGCAATAAGCCTACTCAGTGCCAAGACCTGTATATCCAGATCTTAGGCCAGCCCCTCTTATCTCCGAGGACCCCAGGATCCAGGCCCTCCTACACCTAACCTCTAGACCAGTAACTATATACCCAGCCTTCAGGCTGGCACTAGCAGATATAAGCTATAGGTAAGCCCAAGTGGCCTAGTTCCAGGAACCCACAGGGATAAAAATATCCATGGATGCTCAAGTTCCTCATATCAAATAGTACAGTTTTGCAAATGATCTACATGTATCCTTCTATATACTTTACATTATCTCTAGATTACTTATGCACTTAATACCTAAAAATGCACATATGATATAAATAGGGACTGCAGCCTACCAGTTGGACCAGCCTGGTTGGTCCAGCCTGTATTGTTTTTATTTGTATTATTTTTATTGTTGTATGATTACTTTCATTGATTTTTAAAGAATACTTTGGACTTGCAGTTTGTTAAACCTGTGCATGTGGAATCTGTAGATATGGAGGGCTGACTGTATACATTCTTCTCAAGAACACATCAAACATTCTCCAGGAGAGTTCATACATTAGACCACAAAACAAGTGTTAATACATTTAAAAAGACTGAAATCAACATCAAGTATATTTTCCAACCACCAAGATATCATACTAGTAATTAATAACAAGAGGAATTACTGAAAATACATCAAGTTCATGTAAATTAAGCAACATGCTTTCAAACAATCAACAAGTAAATGTAGACATAAAAAGGGAAATTAAAAATTATGTTGACACAAACGAAAAAAGATAAAGCAAAAGTGGTTCAAAGAGCACTAGGCGATGCGCATCCTCCTGCAGCTCTACAAGGTGTTCTCCAGGCATGCGCAACCGCACAGCAACTTATCCCACTTGGCGCAGGTGCTTACTGGAAACACTATCACCCTGGGGCTGGGTGGGGGTGGAGCCAGAGGCTGCTCACATATCTGGATACTGAAAATATTAGAGGAGGTAGGGGTCCCAGTTGACCTGGTGGGAGGCACATACATCAGCTCCTTCATCCGGGCCCTGTATGAAGAAGAATGCAGTGCCTGCTGCACAAAGCAGTGGGCCGGGAGTGGGCCAACAGTATGACTTCCATGATGGAGCCTGTGTTGGATCTCACATATCCTGTCACCTTCATGTTCACTGGCTCAGCCTTTGACCACAGCATCCATGGTGTCTTCCAGGAAAGCAGATTGAGGAACTGTGGCTGCCATATTTCAATGTGACCACAGACATCACAGCCTTGCCATGAGTGTCCACAAAAATGGCTCCCTGCGGCAGTATGTGCATGCCAGCATGATGCTCTCGGGTTATCTGTCCCCACTCAGTGACCTAAAGGACGGGCACCTTCTCATGGACCGGTGGCTACATCAACAACCTGCCAGTGGACTTTACCTGTAGCATGGGTACCATGGCATTGGTGTGGGGAGCCAGGATGAGACAGACCATAGCGCCTATAGATACAGCTTGTCCACCTGGTGGCTTCTGTGGCAGTAGCTAAACCCCTGGGCCAACAAAACAAAAGTTTCAGACACGGCAGAGATTCAGTCCCTTGTGGCCTATGTGTCCTGTGTGCGGCAGCTGGAGGTTGTCAAATCCAGCTCCTATTGCGAATACCTGCGCTCGCCTATTGACTGCTTCAAGATCATGGAATTAAGGTTTTGGTCCAGATCTACGATGTGGGCTACCAGTATGGGAACGCTGTGTTTGGAGGCTGGAGCAGGGGGAGATGTCAATGAGAAAATGCGCACAGATCAGCAGTCTGTGGACCTTAATGAGAGCCACCGTGCAGACGTTCCCAAATTCGGGCTTCACAGACTTGGTAGAGATTGTGTCACTGATCAAGCCCCACACAAGCTACGTCTCTGACGGCAGCTGATGGGGAGGAGTCAGATTGCCTGACAGAGTAAGAGGAAGAGGCAACAACAGACTGCTCCAGAGAGGAAGAGAGCTCCCCTGAGGGCCTGAGCCCCAGCACTGTCTCTGAGATGGTGAGTGGGTATGGCCCATTTGGGTCCATGATTGCAGCAGGAGGGGCTGTATCCTAGACCTTGTGGGATGGGTGCTGGCTCGCATGTGTGCAATGATAGTGTCCTGTTCTGGGTGACCCGTGTGTGTGTGGCCTATCCCGGCAGAAGCAGGAGAAGGCAATTCTCTGGCAGCAAGGCTGTGTGCTCCAGGAGCCTCTCAGCTCAATCTCAGACATCTAAGGGCCTCACCAGGTTTCCTCTGTCCTCCAATACTGGGCTGGGTTGGGAACGGGCCCCATGGGGAAGCTTGCTCCACCTCCTCCCGCAGTTATATCTGTGGCTCCTTGGGTCCTCCTTGGATCGCTCAGCCCAGGGGCCAGACTGGACTGACCTGAGGGGGCTGTGAGGGGGTGCAGCACTGCGTTGATGATTCTTGACCAGGCACTTCCCCAATAAACTATCACCCCTTTAAAAAAGTGATTCAAAGAGGGAAGTTTATAGAAAATAAACACCTACATCAAAAAAGGAGGTCTCAAATAAATAGTCTAACACTATACCTCAAGGAACTATAAAAATAAGAACTAAAAAACAAAGTTAACAGAAGTGAAGGATAAAATAGAGATTAGAACAGAAATACACAAAATAAAGACTAGAGAGACAAGATAAAAAAATTAACAAAACTTGTTGAAAAGATAAAATCAACAAACCTTTAGCTAGAGTAACTAATAAAAAAGAGAATACAAATAAAATCAGAAAGAAAAAGATCTCCTTTTTAGTTGGGTCCTTTCCTGGTTTTGGCATCAGGGTAATGTTTGTTTTACAGAATGTGCTGGGGGAAGTTTCCTTCCTTGTCAAAGTTTGGAATAGATTCTGCAGTATAGGTACAAAATCTTCTTTGAAGGCTTGATAGAATTCTGGTGTGAAGCCGTCTGATCTAGGGAAGGTTTTTGTTGGAAACTTTTTTATTGTTTCTTCAATTTCAGTGCTTGATATTATTCTATTCAAGAGATTTATTACCTCCTGGCTAAGTCTAAGGAGATGGTATGATTCCAGGTATTTGTTCATTTCCTCTACATTGTCAAATTTTTAGGCACAGAGTTTCTTATAGTAGTCAGAGATAATCTCTTGTATCTCTGTGATATCAGCTGTTATCTCCTCTTTTTCATTTCTGATTGAGGTTATTAAAGATTTTACTTTTTTGTTTCTTGTTAATTTGGCCAAAGATTTATCAGTCTTAATTATCTTTTTGAAGAACCAAGTTTCTGCTTCCTTAATTTTCTGAATGACTCTTTTGTTTTCAATTTCATTTATTTCTGACTTAATTTTGGTTATTTCTTCTGCTAGGCTTGGTTTTCCTTGCTTTTCCTTTTCCATTTCTTTAAGATGATTCATTATGTTGTTGATGTGTTCTCTATTTTTCAGATGTAGGCATCTAATGTGATAAATTTCCCTCTTAGGACTGCTTTTGTGGTATCCCACAGGTTTTGGTAGCTGTGTCTTCATTATTGTTAATGAATTTCCTCCTTTGTGTCTTCTTTGACTCGACTATCAGTCAGCATAAGGTTGTCTAATTTCCATCCCTTTGCGTGAGGATGAAAATTTTTCTTAGATTACCTCTATTCCCAGAAATTTGACAATGCAGAGAAAATGGATCAATCCAGAGAAATGGATTCCAATATTGGAATCCCATCCTCTCTTTAGACTTGAGCAAAAAGAAATAATTCTCCTGAATAGACCAAATTCAAGCACTGAGATCAAAGAAACAATAAAAAAATTTCCCAACAAAAAAATGCCCTGGTCCAGATGGCTTCACACCAAAATTCCATCAAACCTTCAAAGAAGAGCTTATACCCATACTGCAGAAATTATTCCAAAAAATTAAGAAGGAATGAATCTTCCCCCAACACATTATATGAAGCAAACATTGCCCTGATACCAAAACCAGGAAAAGACCCAACTAAAAAAGGAGAACTTCAGACCAATTTTACTAATGAATATAGATGCAAAAATTCTCAGCAAAATTCTAGCCAACAGATTATAGCTTTTCATTAAAAATGTCATACATCACGATCAAGTAGATTTCTTCCCAGGGCTGCAAGGCTGGTTTAACATATGCATATGTTTAACATAACATAACTTCCATAAATATGCAAGTCCCCATATCAACAGAAGCAAAGACAAAGACCATATAATCCTCTCAATAAATGCAAAAAAAGCATTCAATAAAATCCAGCATCTTTTTCTAATTAGAACTCTGAAGAATATAGGCATTGATGGCACATTTCTTAAACTGATCAAAGCCGTCTATGACAAACCCAACCCTAATATTATAATGAAAGGAGTAAAACTGAAAGCTTTTTCACTCAGAACTAGAACAAGAGAAGGTTGTCCTCTATCACCACTATTATTCAACATAGTTCTGGAAGTTCTAGCCAATACAATCAGGCAAGAGAAGGTAATAAAGGACATCAAAATGGGGGCAGAGGAAGTGAAAATCTCCCTTTTTGCTGATTGTATGATTTTATACTTAGAGAACTTCAAAGATAAAACCACAAGACTCCTGGAAGTCATCAAAAAATACAGTAATGTCTCAGGATATAAAATCAATGTCCACAAATCAGTAGCCTTTGTATAAGCCTATAACAGCCAAAATGAGAAGCTAATTAAGGACACAATTCCCTTCTCAGTAGCTTCAAAGAAAATGAAATACCTAGGAATACACCTAAGAAAAGAGGTGAAGGATCTCTATAAAGAAAACTATGAACCCCTAAGAAAAGAAATAGTAGAAGATATTAACAAATGTAAGAACATTCCAAGTCATAGCTGGAAAGAATCAACATTGTTAAATATCTACACTACCCAAAGCAATCTATAGATTCAATGCAATCCCCATTAAAATAACTAACATCGTACCTTCAGTAGGGCTTCCATTCCTTTGGGACATTCTTCTCCTCCTTCAGGGATACCTATAATTCATATGTTTGAACACTGTGAAATCCCATAGTTCTCTGAGTAAATACGCTGCTGGCTCTCTCTTGTTTTCTGCCTCTTTAACTGCCTGAGTTAGCTCAAGAGTTTTATTCTCTACCTCTGAGATTCTTTCTTCTCTGTGGTCTGATGTGTTATTATTTCTGCTTCATATTTAAGTTTCCTGATGGATTCCTTCAATTCCTTAAGCTCCACCATATTCTTTCTTTCTTTCTTTCTTTCTTTCTTTCTTTCTTTCTTTCTTTCTTTCTTTCTTTCTTCTTTCTTTCTTTCTTTCTTTTTTTTTTTTTAAATCATAGCTGTGTACATTAATATGATCATGGGGCACCATACACCTGGTTCATAGACTGTTGACACATTTTCATCACACTAGTTAATATAGCCTTCCTGGCATTTTCTTAGTTATTTTGCTAAGACATTTACATTCCACATTTACCAAGTTTTACGTATACCCTTGTAAGATGCACTGCAGGTGTAATCCCATCAATCCCCCTCCCTCTATATTATACATATCTTTCATGTATTGTGGGGGTTTATTTTGGGGGGGGAATTTCCTTTAGATTATTTTCTACTTTCTCATCAATAAATTCTCTTTATTATTTTTTCATACATATGTTAAATTCCCTTTCTGTCATTTACATTATTTCCTTGTAAGTGGAATCCTCTGTGGTAGCTGCTTCATAATTGCTTGGGGGCAGGGTGTGGGGAGTGGTGTTTGCTCTGTTCTGGTTTTACATGTTGCCAGAAATTTTCTGTTGGTTCCTACTCATGTTTGTTTTCTTCATGTTCACTTCCTTCCCCTACTTTTTCCTCTCACTTGCTCCTTCATTTTGAAATTCCTTGTCTATCAGTTTTGGCATTGAAGTGACCTTTGCTAGAAGGTAGAAGGAAGAGAAGGATATAAGGAGAAAGGGAGAGAAGGGTAAAGAGTGAGATGGGAGAAGGGAAAGAAAAGGGTGAAGAAAGAAACGAGGAGGAAATGAAAGGAGAAAAGAAGGCCATAAAGAGACAGGAAAAATGGTGGTGTTTTGAAGGGTGATTTGAGGGACACCCTCAACCCCAGGACTTTGAGTCACCAGGCTGGGGTGTCCTTAGAGATGAGGAGGTCCATACCAGTGTGGACAAAAGGAAGACCCTAAGTCTGCCAAATATAGGGAAAAAATCTGCAGTATGTCACAGTGGTGACCTACCAATACTGTCTTTCCAAAGGCCAAAGCCAGAAGAACACCCTAGACCATGAGTTCATTGCACATTAATTTACACTAACTAAGATGTAGAAATAACCTAAATTCCCATTAAACCAGGAATGGATTAACAAACTGTGGGATACGTATACCATGAATACTGTTCAGTCATAAAAAAGTTAGAGACTTGACTTTACATCTTTTGTATTAACCTCAATGGAGTTAAAACATCTTCTTAGTAAAGTGTCACAAGAATAGAAAATTAAATATCCAGTGTACTCAATACTTATATGTAGTCAATAGATGATATAATACATTCCCATAGAAAACTGAATTAAATTCAAATTTGGGGGAGGGGAAATAAAAGAAGGGGTATAGGATGGAGGGGGAAGTAATTGGTATGTTCCTACTTAGTGGGCACAATGTAAGAGTATATGGCACAACTTTGGGTGTGGGACATAAGTACAAGAGGGACTCTAACAGATGCAAATATTGTAACCTAGTTGTTTTTACCCTCACGTTAACCTGAAATTTAAGAAAAGAAAAAAGACATTATAACTGATACCACAAAAATTATGAAACTAGTGTATGGTGCCCCATGATCACATTAATGTACACAGCTATGATTTAATAAAAAATAAAAAAGAAAAAAAAAAAGAAAAATTACATTCCAACAAATTTGATAATCTAGAAGAAACAAATTCCTAGGCAAATGTAACCTACTGAAATACAAAGAAATACATAACCTGAACAGACCAATAACAAGAACACAAACAAGAACAACAGCAACAATACTTAATCAGTTATAAAAAAAAGTCTTTGTATTAAAGAAAAGGCCAGGGAAGAATGGCTTAAGGGCTACAAGACATTTACCCAAGAGATAATACCAATATTTCCAAAATTCTTCCAAAAACTTGAGAAAGATATACATCAAACACACTTTAGGAGGCCAATGTTACCTTAATATCAAAGCCAGACAAGCAGACTACAAGAAGTGAAAATTCCTGATGAACATAGACACAAAATATCAGGCCAATATTCCTGATGAACATAGACACAAAAATCCTCAACAAAATACTAACAAATCAGACTCAACACGTTTGATTATGCATAATGCATGTTGAAAGAATCATTCACCATAATCAAATAGAATTTATTCTTTGGATCCAAGGATGATTTAACATATGCAAATAATAAACGTTATACATCCACATTAACAGAATGAAAGACAAAAACCATTATGATTATCTCAATAGATACAGAACTTTGATAAAGTTCAAAGTCCTACCATGATAAAAGCTCTCAATAAATTAGGATTAGACAATAAAGAACATATATGAAAAGCCCATGGCTAACATCATCCTCAGTAGTTAAACACTAAAAGTTTTTCCTCCAAGATCAGGAAAGAGACAAGGATGTCCCAATTTTTACTCCTTCTATTCAACATAATACTTGTCACCCTAACCAGAGCAATTAGGCAAAAGAAAGAAAGAAAAGGCATCTAAATGGGAAAATACAAAGTTTCAACTGTCCTTGTTTGCAGATAATACGACATTATATAATGTAGAGAAAACCCTAAATATCCATGAAAAAACTATTAGAATAAACAAATTTAATAAAGTTGTGTGATAAAATCCACATACAAAAATCAGCAGTTTCTACACATTAACAATGAACTATGTCAAAAGAAATCAAGAAGACAATTTTATTTACAAAAGCTACAAAAATACTTATAAATAAATTTAACCAAGGAGGTGAAAAATCTGTACACAGAAAGCTGTAGCACATTGATGAAAGACATTAAATATGATACAAATAAAAGGAAAAGATATCCCATGGCTTAAAAGAATCATTATTAAAAGATTCATACATTGGGTAGCACCTGTGGCTCAAAGGAATAGGGTGCCAGCCCCATATGCTGGAGGTGGCAGGTTCAAACCCAGTCCCGGCCAAAAACTGAAAAAAAAAAAAAAAAATTTCATACATGCAAAGCAATCTACAGATTCAAAACAACACCTATCAAAATCCCAATGGCACTTTTAATAGAAATAGAATAAAAGTTCTAATAGCTAAAGTGATTTTGAGGAAAATGAATAAGACAGGAAACATCATACCTCTTGACTTCAAAATATATTACAAATCTATAGTAATCAAAATAGAATGGTACTGGCATATAAACAGACACATAGAACAATGGAAGACAACAGATAGCCCAGGAGTAAATCTATGAATTTATTATCAATTATTTTTTACAAAGTTGCCAAGAACATGCAAGAGAAAAAGAGTCTTCAATAAGTGGTATTTGGAAATCTGGCTATCCACATGCAGGAAAATGAAATTAGACACTAATCTCAAACCATAGACAACATCACCTCAAAATGATTAACCACGTAAAAATAAGACCTGAAAATGTAAAACTACCAGAAGTAAACACGGGGAAAGACTATGCAACTTTCATCAGGGCAATAATTTTTTTCGCAGCCATCAAAGGCAAAAGCAGGCAATTGGTATTATATCCAAGGTGGGATTACAAAAAGCTTCTGTACAGCAAAGGAAATAGTCAAGTGAAGAGATAACCTATGGGATGAAAGAAAATATTTGTAAAACCATACTTATGATAATGGGTTAATATTTAAAATACATAAGGAATTCCTAAAACTCAATTGCAATAAAACAAATAACCCAATTAAAATACAGCTAAAGAAACTGAACAGATGCTTCTCCAAAGAAGACATAAAAGTCGTCAACAGGTATTTGAACATATTCTGAATCTGAAAAGTCAGGGAAATTCAAATTTAAAAAAAAAAAACAAAACCATGAAATGTTACCTCACAGTTGTTAGGATGACTACTATTAAAAAACCAAAAGATAACTAGTATTGGCCAGGTTTGTAGAAATTGGCCAGTGTCCCCTGTACACTGCTGGTAGAAATTCAAAAAGGTCATGCTACTGTGGGAAAAAAAATATGGAAGTTGCTCCTCATATTAAAATTAGAACTTCCATATGGCCAAACAATCACATTTCTGTATATTCAAGACTCTGACAAAATGTAACTTCTTTTCCTAGTTAAAAATCACTAAATATTTAATAGTAATAAATATCCCTTAACAATAAAATGTATAGACCTCATTTTAGGCCTCTGCATCCATTACAGTTTGACATCAATTGGAGGTATCAGCCAATGGAATTAGATAAGAGAAGACAACGATAAAACTATTGGTTTGTAGATTTATATAAATGTTTAGCCCAGGAGCACAAGTGTTCAAACTAACAAAGACAAAAAAAAAAAAAAAAAAAAATTCAAGAAGATAGAAGACATAAAATTAACTTAAAAACAATAACTTTTATACAAAAGTTACAATGTAACTTCTTAAAAAACATATTTAATATAAATAACCTGTTAGAGGATATAAAGGCAGGGAAATGTGCCATTTATACTAGCAAAAAATAAAAAAATTGGGAATATATTTAATGAGAAATATGCAAAATTTATATGAGAAAAACCTTAAAGCTCTTATATAAGATTCAGAAATAGATTTGAACACATAGAAAAACTTTCCTTGTTCTTTGTTTTCTCCATTAAAAATTTTTTTTGAAATAATATGTAGATACAAATGTCTAGGTTACATTGTTTTCAATTCTAAGGTAAAGTTCAAGTTGTAGCTGAGCCCTTCACCCAGGGGATGTGTTGAACACCTTCACATTGTGTACATTAGGTGAGATCCTACCAATTACCCTCACTTTTCTACTCTCACCCTCCCCTCTTTCATCTCTCCCTTTCCCCTTGCTAGACTATATTTGTGTTTTTTCTTTCTTGTGGTCATGTAGTTTATATATTGGTTTCATATTAGTATTGCATCCATTGGATACTTTTTTCTCCACTCTTAAGACATTTTACTAAGAAAAATGTGTTTCAACTCCATTCAGGTAACACAAAAAGATGTAAAAAGATGTAAAGTCTCCATAGTTTCTTATGACTGAATAGTACTCCATAGTATACATATACCATAGTTTGTTAACTCATTTATGGGTTGATGAGCACTTGGGTTGCTTCCACATCTTGGCAATTGTGAATTGAGCTCCAATAAACATTCTGATGCAAACATCCTTATGGACAAATAGTTTTTGTTCTTCTGGATAGATACCTAGTAATGGTATTGCAGGATCAAATGGAAGGCTGATTTTTAGTTCCTTGAGAATTCTCCATACTTCTTTTCATAGGAATTGTATTGGTATGCAATACCACTAGCAGTGAAAAAGTATCCTCTTTTCTCTGCATCCATGCCAGCATCTGCGGTGTTGGGACTTTGTGATGTGTAGTAATCTCACTGGAGTTAGGTAATATCTCAGAATGATTTTGATTTGCATTTTTCTGATGATTAGGGATGATGGGCATTTTTCATGTATTTATTGGCCATTTATCCATCATCTTCTGAGTAGTTTTTGTTCAACTCTTGCACTTATGAGGTTTGCTCTTTCTTATTAATTTGAGTTCTCACAGATTCTAGTTATCAGCACTTTGTCCAATTTGTAGCATACAAATATTTTCTCCCACTCTGAAGGCTCCCATTCTGAAGGTTTAGTTGTGGTATCCTTAGTGATGCAGATATTTTTAATTAGATTGTGTCCCAATTATTTATTTTTCATGTTGCTTCAATTGTCAAGGAGGGGTCCTTCTTCATAAAATCTTCTCTCAGACCAATTTTGTCAAGCATTTTCCCCACACTCTTCTAGAATTTTTATTGATTTTTGTCTTAAATTTAAATCTTTTATTCAGTGAGAGTCAATTTTTGCCAATGGGGAGAGGTGTGGGTCTAATTCCAATCTTCTACATGTGGCTAACAAGTTCCCTTGGTATCATGTATTAAATAGGGATTCTATTCTCCAGTACATGCTTTTGTTTGGTTTATCAAAGGTCAGATGGCAATATGTAGCTAGGTTTATCTCTAGACTCTCTATTCTATTCTATCGATTTATATCTCTATTTTTGTCCCAGTATCATGCTGTTTTGATCACTGTAGGCTTATAGTATGATGTGAAGTCTGATAATGTGATGCCTAGATTTGTTTTTCTTTCTTAAAATTGTATTGTATATTCAGGGATTTTTTTTTTCTGGTTCAATGTGAAACAAAGTATTATTTTCTAAAGTTCTTCCAAGTGTGACATTAGTGCTTTGATGGGGATTGCATTAAATCTGTAGATTGCTTTAGATAGTATGGACATTTTAACAATGTTGATTCTTCCCAGACACAAGCATGGTATGTTCTTCCATTTGTTAGCATCTTCTGCTATGTTTTTCCCTCAGAGTTTCAGAGCTGTCTTTATAAAGATCCTTCACATCCTTTGTTATGTATATTCCCAGGTATTTCATCTTCTTTGGAGCTACTGTAAAAGTCATTATGTCTTTAATTTTATTCTTAGCTGATTGTTATCGGCATATATGAAGGCTCCTGATTTGTGGACATTGATTTTGTATTCCAAGACATTGCTGTATTTATTGACCACTTCTAAGAGCTTTGTAGTTGAGCCCCTGGGACTTTCCAGGTATAAGATTCTGTCATCTGCAAAGAGTGAGAATTTGATTTCCTCTGTCTCTATTTGAATACCCTTGATCTTCTCTTTCCTGATTGTAATGGCTAGGACTTCCAGCACTAATGTTGAATAACAGTGCAACGGTGGGCATCCTTATCTAGCTCCAGTTCTGAGTAAATGATTTAACTCCATTCAATATGATATTGGCCATGGGTTTATTGTAGATGGCCTCTATCAGTTTAGGAAATGTCCCACCTAAGCCTATTTTCTTAAGTTTTCTTGTCAAAAAAGGATTTTGTAATTTGTCAAAAGCCTTTTTCACATCAATTGAAAGAATGATAAACTTTTTAATGTGTCACTGTAGTCTGTTTGCTAGGATATTATTGAATTTTTTGTGTCAATATTCATTAGTGATATTGGCCTATAGTTTTCCTTTTCAATTGGGTCCTTTCTTGATTTTGGAATTAGAGTAATTTTGCTTTGTACAATGTGTTGGGGGAAGATTCCTTCCTTCTCTATGTTTTGCAATAGATTTTGCAATATAGGTCCTAGTTCCTCTTTGAAGATTTGAGAGAATTCTGTTGTAAAACTATCTGTTCCAGGACTTTTCTTTTTTGAAAGATTTTGTATAGTTGGTGTAATTTCAGTGCTTGATATAGGTTTATTCAAAATTTCTAATTCTTTGTGGTTGAGTTTAGAAGGTAGTATGATTATAGGTATTGGTCCATTTCCTCAACATTTTCAAATTTCTGAGCATAGAGTTTTTTGTAGTAATTATTGAGGATCTTTTGTATTTCTGTGGTCTCTCTTCTTTGCCCCCCCCCTTACACTTCTAATTGAAGTTATTAGAGCTCTTACTTTTCTGTTTCTGGTTATTCTGTTAAGGTTTATCAATTTTATTACTCTTTTCAAAGAACTAACATTTTGTTTTGCTCATCTTCTGAATGATTCTTGTGTTCTTGAATTTATTTAATTCTTCTCTATGTTTGGTTATTTATTTTCTGGCTTTGGCATTGGATTGTTCTTCCTTTTCCAGTAGCTTGCAATGGCCCATTAAGTTGTTGACTTGCTCTCTTTCTGTTTTCTTAATGAAAGCATCTAATGCTATAAAATTCCCTATTTGTACTATCTTTGCAGTATCCCATATGTTTTGAAAGCTGTGGCTTCAGTATCATTTTGTTCAAGAAATCTAATGATTTCTTTCTTAATCTCATCTTAACCCAGCTGTCATTCAGCATAAGACTATTTAGTTTCCATGACTTTATTGTGGTATGAAGATTTCTGTTGCTGTTAAGTTCAACTTTTCTTCTATGATATTCTGAGAAGATACAAGGAATAATTTCTATTCTTTGAATTTTTTGAGGTTATATTTGTGTCCTAACTTGTGATCAATTTTAAAGAATAATCTGTGGTCTGATGAGAAGAATGTGTATTCAGTTTTGTTATGATGAAGTGTTCAGTATGTGTCTTTTATGTCCATTTGTTCTATGGTGATGTTTAAGTTCATTACTTCTTTGTTTAGTTTCTGCTTGGATGATCTGTTCAGTACCATCAAAGGGGTATTAAAATCTCCACAACAGCAGTTCAAAAAAAATAGCCCTAAACATAAGAAAAAATTCTCAGGCCAGGCATGATGGCTCACAATTTTAATCCTAGCACTCTGGGAGGCTGAGGCAGGTAGATTGCTTGATCTCAGGAATTTAATACCAGCCTGAGTGACAGAGAGACCCTATATTTATTTAAAAAAAAAAAAAAAAAAAGGAGCCTGGCATTGTGATTGGCACCTGCAGTCCCATCTACTCAGGAGGCTGAGGCAAGAGGACCACTTGAGGCCAGGAGTTTGAGGTTGCTGTGAGGTATAAACTATGGAACTCTAGCCTAAGACAACACATCTCAAATGAAGAAAGAGGAGGAGGAAGAGAGGGAAGGAGGAGAAGGAGGAGAAAGAAGAAAAAAAAATAATTCTCAGGTTTAGTCATAATAACAAGGAGAAGGGAAGAGGAGGAGGAAAATGTAGATTCTGAAATTGACTCATAATAAGTCAATTATTTAAGGCAACTTAAACTAAGAAGTCATTACTAATTTTTAAACTGACAAAATTTCAATAACTTTAGAACATATTTTTGGTAAGGCTTTGAGAAAAAAAGTATAATCCCAAGCAAAATTATAATAAACAACTGTGAATAAATTGTAAGTCTTAGAAAAGGCAATGGTAGTTGTAGGATACAAAAATGGAGGTTTAATACTAACTGATTTCTAACGTGGCATGACTTAAGTTTGGTGTTAAGTATACAAAGTTAGAGTAATTAACTGTAGGATAATATTTAGAAATAAACATATCCTACATCAAGCACACAAAGTGAACTCAGCGTGAGTTTAAAATGGCTTCTATTCTTTCAGAGGCTTAAGGGACTTGGGCCCCCCCGGGACACGTGCAGAGTTAGCTTGCCTGGAGTTAAAATTCCACAAGTCCATTCTCTGAAGCTGTGCACCCCATTAACCCTGAGGCCAAAGGGCATGCCACTCTTCCTCAGAGATACACCAGAAGGTTGATGTATGTTAAAAACATATTGTCAGAGGTCTGTAGGTGCACTGCCCTGAGTAGATACACAGTTGTTACTTCATGCTGAGTAAATTGAGTGAACACTTGAAGGTACTCTTCCATTAACTCTGTTCCCCTGTGGCTGCTTTCTTCTTTGTGATCTTTATTTAGATACCTTCCCAAGAGATTAGTCAGTGTCTAGAAGAGAATGTTTACTGCAGAAGTGACTGTGTTGATGTGGTAACAGGGTATTTCCTTACAAGTTAATTTCAGATAGATAAAATGAGGGAATGGTGAAACTAACAGATAATAGATTAAGTGTGTACGTGACCAGAAGTTTATAAAATCAAATCCCCGAATAAAGAACTTCGCTACACGCCATCCCATACTGTGTAGTGTGTTTCTTGTTTACCCTTAGTAATTGCAGGAGCGAGTTTATACCCACGGCAAAGCTGCTGTTCTTTCCCGTCTCTGGTCACTCAACATTAACCTAATGTAGTATTCACTGAGAGAAGATGTGCAGATTAAAGAAATAGAATAAAGTTCCAGATATAGACCCACATAAATATGGTCAATTGTTTTTCACCAGAAAAGAAAGTCTTAAAAAAATAATATTGGAACAATCAGACATCCTTACAAGGGAGAAAAAAAGAGCACCAAACTTAAGTCATGCTAAGCACAATAAATTAACTCAAAATGGGTCACAGACCTAAATGAAAAAGTTAAAATTATAAAATTATTAAAATAAAACAGAAGGACTGACATGAAGAAACATAAGAGAAAATCTTTGTAATCTTCAGGTAGACAGAGATTTCTTACTTAGGACACCAAAAGTATGTGCCATAAACAAAAAATTGGTAAATTGGACTTCATTAAAATAAAAATCTTTTACTCCCCAAAAGACACTTGCTAAGAAAACAGAAACGTAATCCAGAGAAAGAAAGAAAATATTGACAATATGTGTATCTGATAGAGAACTTGTATCTAGAATACGTGAAGAATTCACACAAAACTACAGGACTACAGGGATGGAAAATAGATCAGTCATTGTTAGGGACTAGAGATGGGAGGATTTCCACAAAGGGGTACAAGGGAGAAAAAGCCACAGAAAGTATATTCAGCATGATACCATTCATAAGAGGACACAGGCAAAATCTTATCAATAACTGTGTGATTGATAGGGAAAGGGCAAGAGGGAATTTTCTGGTGTTATAGAAATATTCCGTTTTAATACACCCTTTAAAACTGATCAAACTATCATTCAAAATCTAACCACTTTATTTTATGTAAATTGTACTTCAACAGGAAAACACTTTAAAATTCATTACAGTTCCTGTAAACTGGATATGGACTCTTGCAATCAACCTTTTGCTTTATGAATGTGAGGCCAGACCTTAAACTACTCTGTGTTGAGAATGATATCTTGCTCGCCTTTATGTCTCAAACAGCATGGAGCTTAGTGCATTGTGCAGAACTTTATATAAAGGATGCAGTCTTGAATTTACCACAATTAATACAAGAATAATCTCATCAAAAAGGCAGGGAAAGTGCTTTGTTGACATGGTGATGGGGCAAAATCAACTTGTAATTCACATAGCCTTCTAATTTTTCAATTATGCTATTCTTAAAGGATTTTTCACTGGAAGGGGGTTGCTTCACATCAGGAAAGAGGCTTACCCCTGTAGTTGGTAAAAGACAATACATGTCTGCTTTCTTATTAAGAAAGAAGTTTATGCAGCACACCAAAGTCTTAGAGATAAAACGAACATGGAAACAGAGGTTATAAAGCAAAACCACAGTAAAACAAAGATTGATACAGAAAGATGGTCACCACAATACTGGAAGCAGTAAGACACAAAGGAAACAGAATGATTACATAAATTACAGTAATTCCCTCAATAAAATTCTATTCATATGTTACAAAAAAGGGGATATGATGTATTGTCCTGGGAATATATTGTTAACATGAAAAAGTAAATTGCAAAATGTATGATTTAATGATATAAACACATTTTGGGAAAAAATATATTAGTATATGTATACAGAAGAAAAAAACAGCAGATCAGATCCGATTCTAAAGGAGCCTGGCCAAGGACCATTGCTTCCTCAACATTCTGGCCCTAAATACCAAGTGCTCTCCCACCCCTACCCCCAATAACTTGGATGTAACTCTTGATGGGGGAAGGAAGGGTTGAAAGGGGCATGAACTTAAAGTGCTTGGGTATTTTTAAGCAAGCTGCTGGAACTGTGTGGTCTCAAAGGAACAGTTAAATACAGTTACTGAAAATTAAGCAATTACATTGCTTATAGTCCTAAATTATTAAAATGGGACTTATACTATTTGACCTCAGCTCCTTTTCTAAAAGGCACCAAATTGCTAAGATACAGGTTTCTCTTAAGTTTTCTGTCCACGTTGCACAAGACGATGTGACCAAGACAGCCTTAAAACTCCCCTCAGCGTGACTCAACTTTAGATAGACTTCTTCATGACTCTAGGCTCCATCTCTCTTAGGGCATTTCATTTAGAAAATTCAACTGAAAAAAAAAAATTGTGTCTTTGAAATATATGTCACTCTTTTTAAAAGCCTCTTCCCAGGTTTACAAACCATGAACATCTTTCTCAAAGACCAGGAAACTTCTCTCTGAAATGGAGGCATCCAAGATACCCCCACCCCCATCCACGTCTTTGAGTCTTTGTGGGAGAATAGAAGCCTAATTTCCATGAGACCCAACTAGCAAACACAGATGGCTTAAACACAGACAAAAAGATGTAAACTCAGGAAATAAGTCATGGTGTTCCTTTAATCATCCTGCTCCAAGGTCTTCCAGTGTGTTCCCAGGACCTCATCCCAGTCTTTATTATTATTATTTTTTTAAAAAACCCTCCTTCACTTTGTTTCAGTTGAGTTTGCTTCTTACTGAATTCTGCTCTCTTTCCCCACAGCTATAGGTTTGCAAAAGTAATCCTTGGTTGTGTAACTTTTCTGGCTCAAGTTTCGCCTTAGCAGAGGCAAATTCAAGGCAAATTCAACTATCTGCAGTGCTTTAACTTCCACATCCTCTTCCACCATTATGGGGAACCTTGCATGTTTCAGCAATGTAACTATCATAACCACCCTCTGAGATGTATACAAATAGTATCCTTCCATGAAGAAACTGAGGCTTAAAGAAATCAAGCAATTTCTGATGGGTCACAGCAAATAAATACTGGACTAGTCGGGACTAGAACCAAAATATTTGTCTCCAAAGCCACTACTTTTGATCACTTTGCACAGCCAAAATAAAATTCCTAAGTGTTTCTATTTGATTTATTCTGGTTGTTTATATTTTGGAGTATGGGGAGGTCTCTGGTGCTCTGTCTGTGGGCTTGTTGGGGAAGGCCAGAGAGGGCCAGGACACTCACCGCTCAGGCCTCACAACTGTCACCACTTCAACTGCTCAGGGATACAAGTCCAGCCACACGCTGCGCTACCTCTCAACGCACTCCCCAACCGCCCTCCTCTAAGCGGGCGCTGGGGCGAGTTTGTGGCCACAGTCTCGCGAGGCCCAGTAGGAGGCTTGAACTCTGAAGTCCACGGTGCACGTGGGAGAAGCAGGAGGGCCGTCTCAGTCCACCCAACCCAGCAAACGTGCCAGAGCCCTAATTCCCTGCCCCCACCTCCCCAGAGCTCCTACCTCCCCGGGCTAGGCAGCACTCGCAACCTTTTACCTCCTTCCCCCTCGACGCAGGCGACCTTTTGCCGGTGATCTCATCTGAGAGGCCTCATCCACCTCATCCCACAGGCCCTGACTTGTGCCTGACCGTGCTGAAAGAGCCCCATCTAGGTCCCCTTCAGGATGCCTCTTTCACGGGCACTATGTCATGATCACCCTCAGTGGTTCAGACTTTGGTCGCAGGAAGTTGAAGAAGTGTCACTGGCCTCCATGCCACAGGTCTATTGGGGTTTAGCAGAGAACTTTCAGAGACACATGGTCATTCAAGGGCTTCCAACCTGGGGCAAACCTAGCGCAATGTGCGCTGTCCTCGCGTCTCTTTTCACATCCTGTATCGCCCCTCTGCCCATCCTCCCCTCCCCGCTGACCCCCCAAACAGCGTGAGCTTCTTCAGCCCTGGACCGCTCCGGCCGTGGAACCCCCCCCCCCCCCAACAACTTCAGCTGAGCTAGCCGGCCTCACAGCCACATTCAGTAACTCCACTTCCGTACATTTCTCATGTACCCCAATCCTATAATGATTGCTCCTCTCTTGGTCGTCGCCACCCCAATGTCCATGTCGAGTGTCGTTTAAAGGCTGGAATTACAGGTTCTGATTTCTAGCAAGAGGGCAAGTTCACTGTCCCTTGCTGTGCGAAGTGTGACTTTTATTGCCTCTCAGCACCAGTACTGGTCATGAACTGACATGAGGTTAAGCTTTGCCAGGAGAGGGCACTAGAGGGACACCGCAGGGCAAAGGGCTTCTCTTTCACTGATTTTTCAGGCTGCTATGAATACTTTGCTGCTGCCACTAGTATTAGAGGGAAATATTAGGTGCCCCAGTCCGCTTCTCGGTGCCAACAATTCCACATAAGTGATTCCTGCTTACCAGATCCAACGTCTTCTCCCTGTTGGCCAGCCTACACAGGCTCAATCCTTAAGGGATACTTCTCACTTGCTGAGCAGCTATGCCACAGTTCTGCCCCAGGGCTGATCAACTTCCCCACGGTAAAGGAGGCTACTTGAACTTTTCCAAGAGCAGCCTTCTTCCAAGATTGTTTCTTCCTTGGATATTTTCCCTAAGATGTAGGTTGGGTTATTCTTTAGAATTCTCTTTATGTTTTTGTGAATAATCCCTGTGTTGATACAAAATTATTTAAATTACTTAAAATTTAAATTATTTAAAATTTTATCTGTTCAAATTGCTTTGTGTTTTCCTGCCTCCTGATGAGAGTACTGACTGATACAGCTACTAATGTGCTGAGTGACCTAACCTCTCAAATGACTTAACCTCTCTGAACCTGCCTTGGACAAAGAAAATAACAGCAGCACCTACCTACTTTATAGAGTTATAGTGGGATTAAATAATGCACCACACAAAGAGTGGTTAGTAGCAGACTAAACATATTTTTTCATTTCTTTTTGGGAGATGAAGAGGAGGGATGAGGGATAGGGACTTTTTTTTGCTTTCTGTTCTTGGACTTTAAAAGATTCTCTTAGGTAGAATATTAGTTTCAATTTGGGAAATAATAATCCAATTTACCCTTTAAATCTTGATATTGATTTTAGACATTTTGGTATAAAATTGGTGTCTATGTGTAAGTATGTGTATTCATGGGAAAGCTTATTTGCTAGGTTTATACTCTTCTTATCTACAATTTAGCTTCTAAAACTTGAAGGTCTTGTTCCTTGGGCTAGCCCATCTGACAGTACTATCATTTGGGATGTTTCTGTTCAAACATTCAGAATCCTCAAAAATAGGTCTTTGTCTCTACCTTGCTATTTTTTCAGATCTTTAGAAGAGAAAATACAGATTTTACCAAATGTCTTTAGATTTTAACATGCTGGATATACTAACCAATCTGAATATGCAAAGAAGGGAACAAACTTTCTCCTTTGGGGAAATCTTTATTACACAAGTATATTTACAGCAAGATATACACACATAGCAACATCCCTCTATGCATCCAGCTATAGTCTATGAAAAACATAGGGTCATTGGTTGTAGATGAATTTCATGACATCTATCTTTCATAATCTCTTGCCAGTTTATCTTGGTTAGCAAAGCTCAGGAAGACTTGTTCCAGTGTTATCTGACTGACAGTGTAGTCTTCTAAACCAAATTGCTCTTTAGCTTTCTCCAAAATGCCAAACACCTTTAACAATAATAACAAAAATGCAGTTATTGCAATCTCCCTATCAGCCTCCAACCCAGGTAAGCCTCTCATCCACCTCCCCCAATTTCTGTCACATTTATGTTAGAGGTCAATAGGCATGGAAGGGGGGAGTTGGAAAAGTAAAAGAAACAGATAATTGAGAAACCCAGAGGAGGCAGTTTTCATCCTCTTAATGGACATGAACTGATAATGGAGTTTAGGGGAAGAAATTATAGCAATGGAACTCTTGGAGTGTCTGAAAAGTAACCTAAAGGTGCTGCTCCTGTCACAATGCCAGGCCAGAATCCCAAATACTCCTCCCATTGTTAATGCTTGCTTAACATGTATATTAGAAGGGCATGGCTTCTATCACCTTTCCCCAGCCATTGTCCTTGCTGGGAATGTAGTAGTTAAGAATCCCTTGATTCTTGTGCTTTAAGACACTACCTAAGAAAGAAAATATGGACAGGTGAACAATTTTCAGACTTCATTTGAAATTTCCAAAATATTGTTACATTTACTTAATTATATACAGTGAAACTGTATTTGGAGACAATACAAAAGAAGATGTGACCCCATAACTCATTCTCCTTGGTATACATGATGTGGTTAATGCTTTCATCAGACTTAATTCTCATGAAATAATCTTCTTATATAGTGTTCATAGCAATTATTGAGGGCAGTCTTTTAGGTCCAATAAAATGTCAGCTCATGGGCTCAATGTAAAAAGTGTAAGATTTCTAAAATTTCACTGGTTGCTGTAAGACTTTATTTCTAAACATATAGTGCAAGAATATGAACTGGGCGTGTTTTCCTCCTAGCTCTGTGTATGCATATATTTTGTGTTTCATGGAGAAAACAAGACAAGATCTCCCCACTATTCTCATGGTTATGCATGTGAAGGAGGAAATCATGTATAAATCAAGTCTTACTCTCTTTTAAGGTAAGAATCTACTGGTGGAGTGAGAGGAAAGATGATGGTATTCATTCCTAATTTAGAATGAATGCATGTATTACTACTTTTTATTGCATATTTGTATATTATTGCAAATTAAATGAGGTTAAAAATGTTTGGAAAAATACGTTTGTAATAGTTCGTTATTTTTCTTATAAGTGAAAGCATGTATTATCTTCATAATCACATAAATATCTTTTATTCTAAGGTGTTTTAAACATACAGCTCAATGACTTCTTTAAAGCAAACACATAAAACCACCCCTATCCAGGTCAAGTAATAATTGCCTGTGCTTTCCCATGTGTCACTTCCCAATCTCTGAACCCTATAAAAAGTAATCAATGCCTTCATTGTTATTGTGATAATTTCCTTTTTATTACATTTTTGTCTACATATGCACCTCTAAAATTGTGATTTACATTTTCCTATTTTTGAACAGGAAACACTAGAGCCTTCCAGTGTGTGTTCTTTTCTTTCTGCTTATTTTACTCAATATTATGTGTATACATTTCACTTCCTTCATGTTGCATATAGTTATAATTCATTGTTTCCCTTTTTATACAGTAATCTAATATGTGAACTTTCCATAATCTATTGTCCATTTGTCTACCATATGGCTTGTTTCTAATGTTTGACTGTTGTGAATATCACTGATTTAAATATTATTTTACCTATCTCCTGCCCAAGTATATTGTATATTCAACCAATTAGAAATTATCTTGGTATATTAAGAATATATCTAGAAGTAGAATTTGGGGGCCTTCGCTTTTTTAAGAAATTAGTTATGCCAACTTCAGCTTTCCTTTGGAGATACAGAGGACTGAAAAGAATGTCACTCCTAACCTTACAATAAGAAATGGAAGGACATATTGCAAATTTGTCCAGCTTTTATTGAATCCATCAGTTCTCTTATTAGACAAACATTATACAAACAACTAACCCATTATCTGGAAAGAGACAGACATCTGAGGGAAGAGACAGGCATCTGCAGGAAGACATGGGACAAGAGCATTTGTTTATATGAGGCAGACTGCTGGACACCATGTAAGGTAATTAGAAGATTTCTATTTTTTTTTTTTTAAGCACTAAAGTGTGAGTATTGGGCCACCATAAGTGTATCAAGACCATCTCTTTATATTTAGCCTCTTTAGTTCAGTTTGCTTTAGCAATATTTCTTATTTATACAGCATGGAGTGGGAATTTGCTTGTTAGCCACCTGAAAAAGCATTTAGTTAGAGTTACACCTTCTCTCTAATTGATAGTACTAATATACTCTATAGAAGTTCCCCTAAACTGTTTTATAATCAAATATATGTGAAAAAAATATATATACATGCAAAGTATAAATACATATATCTCTGCTTTGTAGTTCTATTGTTATATTTGTGATATAGAAAAATTTTATACATTTCAAAAACATATATCAATTATAACATATAATTTTATTTAGCCCATACATCAATTATTTGTTATTTTATTTAGCTCTAGTTCTAGAGGTACATATATTCATGCTTATCATTAGTACAATTGTAAAAACTTTGGCAATCCTTTTTTAGTTAATTTTTTTCACTTATATATTCTTTAAGAAGGGCTAATGAGAACAATATCCCCTGAGGTCTTATGTTTTCATGACTTTTTATAACTTTTAACCTTGAAGGTTATTTTGACTGGAGGTAAAAATCTTGCTTCCATTTTTCTTTCATTGAGTATCTTAAGTATATTACATGTCCTCCTAGGGCAAAATTTTCTTGTTACAAAGTGTACATTCAATCTTATTTTCTTTCTATTATTAATTTGTCTTTTTGTCTACATATTTAACTGTTCTTGCCCCCACTTTATTATTATAGTGAAATCATCATATTAGTATATTCATTTGTGTTAATGATTAAGGGTCAATTTTTTTCTGGCGTACTCATTGCCATTGTAGTAAATAGACTTGTCTTCTTTTAATTCAGGAATTTTTTTTGAATGATAGTTTTTAATATTTGTTCTATTCAATGGGTTTACTTTTCTTCTTTGTGAACTGCTTTCATAGTTTTTTTGGATTGTTATTGCCTTTCTTCTCATAAACTTTCTCTCAAGTATTATCTCTATTTCTGTTTGATGTTTTTCTATCATTCTTCTTTCCATTTTCTCAATATGTAAGTTATTTCTGAAATGCTTTAAAAAATTCTCTCCAATGCAGTCATCTATCTTTGCATAGTCCTCTGTTGTCTAGTCATCTAATTTCTTAGCCCTTGCAATGAAGATTTTTCCTTTAGCATCTATCCCATTTGTGATTTGTTAAGCTCATATTGAAACATAACAGCTTTATCTGTTTTGCAGCATTATACATCTGTTATACATCTGTCTGTTAGGTTTTTATGTTTTCCACTTTCACTTATTTTTTCTATGGGGTTAAATTAAAATATTTTTATTTGTTCATGTGTGAGTGAGATGAATTTTCTTACAGTTTTGGAAGAAGTTTTCTATGTAAGAGGTGAGGTGGGACAAAATAATTTCCTTAGCTTTGTAGTTGTAGAGTTCCTTCCTCCACATCTTCCTGGGATGTATTAAATAACATGGCTCTCAGTGTACATCCTCCTTTAGTACTTTCTGACATCTATTTCCTGTGGTTCTCTCTCCACTGCCATCCTAAATTAGGGATGCTTTCCTCTAGATAGAATCTGTGCTTGCTTCTACTTGGAGTTAGAGGATGCTACTGACCACCGCTTTGGTCATTCTGAGGTTCTGCTTTTATGTGGAGGTCTCAGAGTAAATTCTCCAACCCTGGAGAGAGCCTAGAGCTTCATCTCTAATCCCCAAAGTGACAATGTAATTTGTTTCCAGGATTTTCATTTTCTTACTCCTCACTCTCATGTGTCAGGTTACTGTTTCTTTTACTTTTTCTTTCTCTCTCAATCTTTCCTTTTTGTGGTTATTAAAGAATTTTCTCACTTTTGTTTCTGAACCAATTATTGCACTGAAAATATTTTTGCTTGTAGCTTTGTTTCATCAAGAGTGCCTTTTCAGAGCTATAATCTCTTATATTACAGAAATGGAATCATCTTGTGATTTTTTACAAAAAGACTATCTGGCCGCTTACATTTTCTTGAGGAGGTTGTAGAACCATTTACCCTAAATATTCTCTGATCCCTGTGATAAACTCATCAGAAGTATATATTCAGACTTCCCGTTGATGGTGATATTTATTTCTTCTTTAGATATTTGCACCATATTGTTTACTGCAGCTCAATTCACAATTGCCAAGTCATGGAAGAAGCCCAAGAGCACATCAACCCATGAATGGATAAAAAAATTGTGGTGTATATATATCATGAAATATTATGCAGCCTTAAAGAAGATGGAGGCTTTACCTCCTTTATGTTTACATGGATGGAGCTGGAACATATTCTTCTTAGTAAAGTATCTCAAGAATGGAAGAAAAATTATCCGATGTACTCAGTACTATTATGAAACCCATTTATAATCACCCACAGTTTCATATGAAAGATACAACACAACTATAGCCAAGGATGAAGGACAGAAGAGGAGGGAGAGGGGAGGGGAGGGGGGAGGATAGATGGAGGGAGGGTGAATAGTAGGATCACACCTATGGTGCATATTGCAAGGGTACATGTCAAATCTATTAAGTGTACAGTATAAATGTCTTAACACAATAATTAAGTGAGGTGAAAACTATGTTAACCAGTAGATGTAAGCATTCCAAATTTTATATAAAATCAGCACATTGTACCCCATAAATGCATTAATGTATACATGGGTTATGTATTTATGACTTAATCAAAAATTAGTATTTATGTATGAATTGTATGTCAGGTGTTTTTTTTTTGTTTTTTTTTATTCTATGATATTTGAATAGTTTGGCTGAAGAACAATGGAATTAAGGACTGGGCAACAGTGAAGAATGTGTCTCAACCCCACATTCCCATGAAAGCACTTGCATCCACATCTTTGAGGACAAGTTGGTTGTTTAGTTGCTCCCTCCTTTGGGTAGAGCAAGTTGCTAGGACTTCTAGTTGCAGCTTCTTTTTGTGTTAATTTTTTCACCACATTAGATAGACCTCTGACACAATAAGTACTCAAACATGTTTACTAAATGAATGCATAAGCAAACATTCAACTTTTTAATGGATATATCTATCTGCATGCATCATAGGCACATCATAATTACGTAACCAACACTGAGTTGATTATCTTTTCCACATATCCAATACTCCGTATCTTCTTGATCTACTTGATCTACTTCTTACCTATTTTCTGAGCTCCATTCTTACTGTGTAATCAATTATACTACTTTCCATTGCCTAGAAAATAAAATTCTAACTCCCTAGCCTAAACATAGCAGGAACTTCTGTGATATTTTACACAGCCTACCATAGTGGAAACTAAGACATAAAACCCAAATTATTAAAAGCCTTGTCATATACGTGCTATACATTTAGGGGAGAGAGATGAGGGACAGAAAGAGTTATTTTTCTTTTGTGCGGTTCCATGCAGGAAAACATGTGCTTATTGAATTTAGCATGGACAAATAGAACTACTCTTGAAGGGAGAGAGAGAAGTTCAGTGGTTCTTGTTTGCATTTCAAAACCCTAACCTGGATGAGACAGCAGAAGACCAGAGTTAAGTATTTAGTACAAGAAAAAGAAACCTTAAGACTTTGCATGGATTATTTTATGGACTGATTTTTTTTTTACTTCCCACCCTCCAATTTATATATTGAAGTTCTAACCTCCAATATGACTGAGGTAATGAAGTTTAAATGAGATCATAAAGGGGTAGCCTTGATCCACTGTGACTAGTTTCCTTATGCAAAAAAAGAGACACCAGGAGTGTAGTAGCCACACAGAAGAAAACCCCTGTGAGAAGGCTGCTGTCTGCAAGCTGTCTCCTAGCCAAAACCACGGGCTGTGTGGAATTTGCATACTCTCTTTAGATCTTCTTGAATTTTCTTAGGTACTCTGTTTTACTCCTATCTCCCAAAGATATGCACATTAGGTTAATCAGCATGTCTACATTGTCCCAGGATGAGTGAGCATGGGGAGTGTGTGTGTGAGTGAACCCTATACAGGAATGGTAACCTGTGTAGGATGGGTTTATGCCTTGGGCCTTGAGCTACTGGCATAGGTTCCAGCCACCAAGACCCTGAAAATATCTGAATGAATAAATAAGATTACTGTGATATAATAATTAGTAAAGTATATAATTTCACAAATGCATGACTATGCAGTATAAAAGAGCTTAGTGAGGCAACCATATTTATGATTGTTTTTGAACTATGTGGTGGTAGAAGGCGATTCTTACAATGTTTATTGCTAGATTTAACCCACCACTACTAAGATTGCTGACATTGGTCTACCCAAAGTTAGGTAAATAATTACTTTGTTTTTATTAATCTTTCTTAAATGTACATTTAGCTTACATTTATTTCAATGTTTAATATTAGAAGTGTTTTAATCTTTAGAAGTTTGATGATGTTTCTGTGGTGAGAAATATGTCATAGAAACTTAGCTCTTGTTATATTAATTAGCTTAAGGTAAAACTGGTTTCATTATACATTGTTTAGCTTGAAATTGCAGTTCCTATGAACTTATCCATGATGTTAAGTAAGGATTTACTATATGCTCAAACTTTATAACTTTGAATTTTGCAACATGAGATAATAGGTCATATAGGTAGCCCAAATCTACAACTGCCTGAAAAGCTGATGTAAGATTGGTGAGTACTGGTTTTGGTGAAACTACTTAGCATAACTAGATAAAAGTTTATAGAAATACACATCTCAAAAACAGATTCACATACATAACATAGATGGTGAAAAAAACAAATATAATTTAACACATCATATTTAACCAAGTTAGCCCAATCTAATTTACCTGGGAAGACATTGACAATAAATGTCTTAAAATCTTCCATTATATTCTCAACTGTATCAGTGTTGAATTTGACCTTCAGACTATAAATGTTGCCAAACTTATTCTTGAGGTATTGAGGAGTGCCCAGGCATATAAACCTTCCCTGTACCATAATTGCCAGCCTGGTACAGAGGACGTCACATTCCTCCATACTAGAAAAACAAGATACCAGAATGATATAAGACTAAAAATATATTTATTTAAGGATATGCTGCAATTTAAACATCCAATATTTTGTGACTCTCTTTGAAAATGGGAAGATACATTTGCCCATCATCCAAATCAGGAGAAATGGAAATATTTCCAAATTCATAAAAGTAGAGGACCAAATCCTCAAATAGGAAACTCCTGAACTACTTTTTTTCTTTGATAACTTAACTCAGTGATGATTCTTGATCATTACATTCAATAGGATTAATAAAGAGCACATATACTCAGGAAAATATATTGTCCAATATTGCTGTCCCCAAATAATTACTGCCTATGGCCATTACAACTCTTCTCAACCACGCTTCCCTTTTTGGCTTTTGCCACACCTTTGAGAGGTTATGATGATGACTTTGCCACTTTCACGTGCCTGTATCACTGTGTTCCAGAGCAGGCGACGAGCTATTGGGTCCATACCAGTTGATGGCTCATCCAATAAGACAATAGGGGACTTTCCTATTAGGGCAATAGCAGTACTCAGCTTACGTTTGGTTCCCCTACTTCATGGTCAAGAAAGGAGAGAGAACATGGAATAAGTATATATAGCTATACAATACAGTAACTTAATATGTAATGCATCTTTTTAATACATCTGTTATTTATAGGGACACAATTTACCACGGTTTTCAAAATGCTGAGTCATAGGAAACAGTAAAGACAGGAAAACTTCTGATTATATATGACTCTACAAATACACAAGACCCTGCATATGTATAAATCAATTCATTTCATTTGAAATGTAGAAAGGTGATTTTATTTTACATAATTGATTTTAGCCACATTATTAGTGAAATTCATATTCCCCTTCTTTAAGTTTGTTAGAATTCACAAAAGTATAATATACAATAGTACATGGCATGCAGGCCAATGTAATGAACCTCACTTTTCTCTTTATTTAGTACATAAAGAACCATAGAGACATAGGGCAGAGAAGTTCTCTTTTGTAATTAAATGGCTGCAGTTTAGATAGAACCAGGACAGTGAGTTTCCATCTCTGCAAAAAGAAGATGGGATACTACCTAAGTCTGCTTTATTGCCATGTAAAACCTGGCAAGACATTAGATTATTTCATTGTGATTGCCTCTGTCTCTCAGGTTAAGCTGTAAGCATTCATTCTAAAAGCAGAAAAACAGAGAGGCTCCACAATATTAGCTTTCATAGTTATCATTCCAAAAGCAGAAAAACAGAGAGGCTCCACAACATTAGCTTCATAGTTATCTCACCTGTAAGTGTTGATAACCTTATCAGCATGGCGTTCTAAATTCAGCATTTTCAAGAAGTTGTTCACATGAAGGTTAATCTTGGTCTCAGGAATCCCCCCCAACCTGGCATACATGATCATTGTTTCCCGAGCAGTCATGTAATTCAGCAAGGCATCATACTGTGGACAATAGCCAACTTTGGACCTTACCTAAAATAAGAGAATGGCAACTGATGTAAGTCAACTATCAGTGAACATATAGTAGATATGGGAGACACAGAAGACCTAAAGTTCTCCAGCTCATGCTTCTTTCATCCCCTACAGAGTTCTTGCAAAGAATTTATCCTTCAGGGCTTAGAGAATCCTTGCATCTGAAGACAATTATGTATTAGAATGCCATGTGTGCATAAAGTATGTGGGTTGAAAATAGATTTGAATAAGATAAAGTTATCTCCCTATTATAGGTCAATAGTCAATCTATAAAATAAATGAAAAATAATTCAAAAATTAAAGCAATGCTCCCATTTACAGAATTATATTCAGCTGAGGAAGGGAAATGACTAGGAAAAAGTCTACTATTGACTCTAGATTTACTCATTTTTAAGGCTAAAGAAAGCTCTGATGATACTAAAATTGGTAGTGCTGAGGTCCAGTGCCCATAACTGCATAAGCATTTTGAAACTTGAAACGTTATTTTCTCTAATGAGCCTACATGTATTTATTTTCAAAGACACCAAGTATCAAAGTCAAAGGCTAACATAAATGGAAAGGCTGGATAGCAATACCTATGTTAAATTCAATCATATCCTACTTCTTAGTAGTGATGATAGGTGGATGAATTTCTTTGCTGCATACAATATAGCTTTATGAGTATCATGTAAAATGCAGGTAGTGGAGGTGGCAACTTCCTGTACATTTTATGAGGACCAGCATTCCCCTGATACCAAAGCCAGACAAGAACACTACAGGAAAAGAAAATGACAGGCCAATATCCAGATGAACATAGATGTAAAAATCCTCAACAAAATAACAGAAAACTAATTCAAAAGCACATAAAAAAGATCATTCACTGTTGGTCAAGTGAGATTTATCTCTGGGATCCAAGGATGGTGCAACATATGCAAATAATAAGTGTTATATACCCCATTGACAGAATGAAGGACAAAAACCATATGATCATTTTAATAGTTACAGAAAAAGCATTTGACAAAATTTCACCTTCAAGATACCTAATTTCTAGGCATGAACTGCCTCCTGGCTGCTTAACCCTGACCCCACCCTCCAATCATATCCACCACACTGCCCACACTAGCCTGATGTCAGCTCTGAGACCATATTTAGAATTCCTGATTATAGTTCCACCCAAGTCCTGCCTCTGAGGCTCTTATATGAAAGCTAAGGCTCTGCCTCTGTGCCTCCAGAGTGCCTGCCAGGCACAAAACTCCATACCCCAAGACTCAAGCTAGTCCCCCAAATCCCAGACCAGAGGCTCCAGCACTATTGCAGGGCCAGAGGAACTAGTCAAAAGTTCAGTGTTCTACCAGGGACACCCGAGGCTCAAGCAGCCAGTACAACCACAACCAGGTTTGAACAAATTCCCACAGCCTAGGAACACATGACAACTGCCTAGATTGTCCCACCTAGCTGTTACAGTCACCCCTGCATGGAGAACATGGGTACAGTAATCCTCACAACACCAGCCTCAGTGAAGAGGGTCTTGCCCAGCTCCAAATTAGAATATCCTACCACTACCTGGTGAATAACCTAACACCCAACACAAATAGCATTCAGCATAAAGCTAGAGCAGAGGAAATCACAGGCTAACCAAACAAATCAGCACACCTACATTATAGACTCCCAGTGCATATGTCCCTCCTCTGCATAATAAGTTGTATATAACTTATTTATTCCAGAGTAAAAAATAAACTTCCCCTTTCTTTAATCCAGGAGGAGAGTTCCCAGCAAAGAACAGATATTCTGCAAACCTATCAGCCCTGAATGAGAAAGAGGTTTCAGATGAGAAGAAACCAGCAAAAGAATTCTGGCAACCTGAGAAATCAGAACAGATTGAAACTGCCCAAGGATCACAGTGGAACTATAGTTTTGAACTCCAACTATAACGAAATTGTCAAAATGCCAAAATGGAATTCAGAATATGGATGGCAAATAAGATGAATGAAATTGGAGGTGGAGCATGATGGAAGATGGGATAGACATTTAGCTCAGCTCTCCCAGAACAACAGGTGAGAGTGAGTGGGCTAAATCATTCCCTAGGGGGAATGTTGGTGTAGACAGGCACTTGGGGTGTGCAGCGAACTGGTGGATTGCTGGACTTGATGTGTAATCTGGAGCTGTGGAGACTGCCAGAAAAATCTCTGTGCTGCTGATGAAGCAGCCTGCGGCTGAGGTGGTAACCAGCCCCTCCCCCTTGGAAGATTACAATTACCAGTTCATGGGGAAGCTAGGTGTTGTGTGGAAAAATTGGTGAAGTGTGGACTTCTGAGTGGAATTTGGCAATTAGATAATGGAATTTGGCATACTGTCTGGAGCAGCACAGCTGGGATGAGGCCGCCAGAGAGAGAAGGATCCTGGTCAGGAAGCAGACATATTTTAAAATTTCAGAAATGGCGACTGCCCCAGGCACCTTTTCCCATGGGCCAGGTACAGCGATTTGAGTCTTACCTGCAGGCAGCCATCCTACACCCAAAGCAGGTCCAGGATATCCGGCACTTCACAAGAACTGTTGCAGGAAGAATATGTGAAACCTACCTGTGAAGATTTTTTTTGAAATCGGTGGAATCAACAACTTGGTGGGGTCTAAGTGCCAAGCTGGTAGCCCGGCAACTACCAAAAAAACAGTGTAAACCAGGAATCAGGTATAAGCCTGGGAACCACTCACGGCATTACCTGGTGTTCAGAAAGTATATTGCAACATAAATATGTTCCTACTAAAGTTGATCCCTCCAGAATACATATAGCCGTGTGTGTGTGTGTGTGTGTGTGTGTGTGTGTGTGTGTATATAAATAATATTTTTTGTTTGGTTGGTGCTGTTTTTTTTTTTTTTATTTCTTTTCTCTCTTTTTTATTTGCTTGCTCTTTTTGCTCTTTTGGGTTTTTTCCTTTTCTTGTAGGAGTTATTGTTTTTTATTTGTTTGTTTTTGCAGTTTTTGGCCAGGGCCAGGTTGGAACCCAGCACCTCTGGTAAATGGGGCTGGCGCCCTACTTACTGAGCCACCGGCACCACCTGAGTTATTGTTCATTTTTGAAAATTATTATTAATACTATTTCTTTTCTTTTCTTTTCTTTTTCTTCCCTTCTTATGGTTGCTGGGAGTGCTCACATAAGGCTATTAGAGTTTTGTTTTTGTTTTTTTCTTTTTTCTTATTTTATCATTATTATTATTATTATTTTTTTTGTCTGTTTATTTGTTTCTGATTGTCTGTGCATCTGTGTGCTTGTGTATCTGGTAGCCTTTTTGTTTGTTTATTTGTTCATTTTGTTTCAATGTGTCTTGTGTTTTGCTAAATCCTTGGGTTGGCTATTTTCCCTACCTCCAATTTTTACATTCAATAAGAACAACAGGGAGTGGGGGACAATGGCTGACTGGAGCCAGCTTTCAACAGAAGCTCCTGTCTAGAGGGAGAGATAATGGCCAGAAAGAACCCAACAAAGCCGAAGGGCGGGAGTCGAGCTGAGGAGAAGAAGTAGATAATTGCATGTCTTCTCTGCTAAGGCAAGCTGCAACTCCAAGGAAACAAATTTCAGGTACAGAACTCATCCCAAAGAGGACATGTGTTCATCACCTCCCCCAAGAGAAGTGCTTGCTTGCTGTGGGATCTCTACTAGTGAGTGGTGAACTGAGGTTCTCTTCTCTCACCCCACCAGAGCAACTTGCTGGAAGCTGGGACTCCTTCTCCAGACGAGTCCCTGCTGTGAGCAAAGGAATTCCCTTGTCTGGCAGGAAGTTTAAACAAATATTTTCCCTGCCATCTTGAACTTCCAGTCTACCCTCCCCCCCCCTTGCCTGGTGGTCTAGAAGTCCAACCCCTGCAGAGACCAGCATGTCTGCACTTCTTGGCTAGAAATAGGCATGGCATAGACAGAGGCAGCACAACTATGCTGTATCTGTGAATCTGTTAACATTGCAGAAAGACACAGAGGGGAAGGTTTCTGGCCTGGCTCTGAGAAAGTGTATCTCAGCAGCGGGCAGGGGTTTGTGTCTCTGTGTTATGGGTGGAGACTCAGGAACTGCTGAGGTGCATGAACCCAAGTAGAGACACCTCCCACCCAACATCATCATCAATAGAGCAATCCTGCTGAGGTCTAGTCTTGGAGAGTCACCTTCCCAACTCCTTGGTCTTCCTGAGGAACCAAACCTCTCCCTATAGGGATACCAGAGCTGCAGAACAGTGGCAGAAAAAGTGTGGTGGCTGAGGGAGAAATATATTTGCTGTCAGGATATCCTCAGGTTTAGATTGAGCTCAGGTGGAACATTCCCCAGTTGCCATTGAGTACCTGAAGCAGGCAGGCTTCAGCTACCCCTGCTGGCTAGTGGCAGAGGGTGGTAGCCAAGAGGAGGAGGCATTGACCTTACTTGACTCTAGCAGGCACAAAGCCCTGGCACATTTGCTTATTGAACATAACTGGGCCACAGAGACTGGGTTAACAGAGACTGGTGGTGGGGCTACCAGAGGCTGGGGTAGCCAGTGTCCAGTGATGAAGGGGGAGCAAGGTGGGGAAAGAGGCATCAGTCCCCTTGGTCAAAACCTTCTACTGGATGGGCCTTTATGACTCCTTGGAGCACCAGAGTGAGCCACACTTGAACTACCAGTAGAATTCTGCTGTCTAGTTGCTAGAGATCTTTTGAACTCTCCAGCTAGAGAGTGGATGCTGATTGGGAAAATTGGTTTGGAACTCTTGAACTGGACAAAGCAAAGAGGACCCTCCAAAGTGGTACTCTGGTTTTGTTGTAGTGGGAAGGTTTGATTTTCTCTTCCAGGTATTGCCTGTGGGGGATGGGATGTTGTAGTTGCTTGTATTTCTCCACAGCTTAGATTTCAACCCAGAGTCACTGATTCACTAGGATTGGACAGAGATCAGCTGAATACAAGACAGAGTCACCTAGCCCCACTACAACAAGCATATCTTCAGAGTCTCAGGCTGTAGTATTGTATGGGTCCTTTGCAAAGCTGTAGATGAAAAGCTACAGTCACCAGTACCAGCTCTTTGGTGAAGGGTTGGTCAACCACAACTCCAGAAGTCCTCAATCCAATTTCACCTTACCTGCTCATCTAGACAAATGGTGAAAAACAATCATGGGTGAAATCAGTGGAAAAAGTCTAACAACATGATTAATCAGAACAGATCAACTCCTCCAAGGAATGAAAAACCAGCCACACCAGAGGATCCCACACATAAACAGATGACTGAGATGTCAGAAATTGAATTTAGAATTTGGATGGCAAATAAGATTAAAAGAATGGAAATAAAGTTGGAATTAGAAATTCTAGGAATAATTCAAAAGTTGTCTCAACAATTCAATGAATTCAAAGGCAAAATCACCAAAGACTTTGACATATTGAGAAAAGAAGTTATAGTCTTCCAAGATATGATTAATACAGTAGAATCCCTCAGTAACAGAATGGAGCAAGCAGAAGAAAGACATTGAAGACATGAGCAACTTGATTTTCTCCAGCACTATAATAGCCAGAGATTTTAACACCCCTTTGGCTATGTTGTATAAATCCTCCAATAAGAAACTAAGCAAAGAAATTGTAGACTTAAAGTTAACCATTCAACAATTGTATTTAACAGACATCAACAGACTATTTCATCCTAACAAAACTGATAAACTGAATACACGTTCTTCTCATCAGTCCATGGAACATCCTCCAAAATTGATCACATCTTAGGTCACAAGGCTAACCTCAGCAAATTTAAAAGAATAGAAATTATTCCTTGTATCTTCTCAGACCATCATGGAATAAAAGTTGAACAGAAATTGGCAAACTCACACAAAGACATGGAAACTAAATAATCTTATGCTAAATGATAGCTGGGTCATAGATGAGATGAAGAAAGAAATTACCAAATTTTTGGAGCAAAATGATAATGAAGACATGAACTACCAGACTTCTGGGATTCCACAAAGGCAGTCCTAAGAGGGAAATTTATAGAACTGCAAGCCTTCCTCAAGAGAATGGAAAGAGAGGAAGTTAACAAATTAGTGGGACAGCTCAAGCAACTGGAAAAGGATGAACATGCCAACCCCAAATGCAGTAGAGGAAAAGAAATAACCAAAATTAGAGCAGAATTAAATGAAATTGAAAACAAAAGAATTATACACCAGATCAATGAATCAAAAAGTTGATTTTTTAAAAAGGTCAATAAAGTAGATAGACCTTTGACTTACCTAACCAGAAATAAAAGAGTAAAATCTCTAATTTCGTCAATCAGAAATGGCAAAGATGAAATAACAACAGAATCCTCATAAATTCAAAAAATCCTTAATGAATATCACAAGAAACTTTATTCTCAGAAATATGAAAATCTGAAGGAAATCGACCAATACTTGGAAGCACGCCACTTTCCTAGACTTAGCCAGAATGAAGTGGAAATGTTGAACAGGCCTATAACAAGTTCTGAAATAGCATCAACTATACAAAATCTCCCAAAAAAGAAAAGCCTGGGACCAGATGACTTCACATCAGAATTCTACCAAACCTTTAAAGAGGAACTAGTACCTATATCACTTAACCTTTTCCAAAATATAGAAAAAGAAGGAAAACTACCCAATACCTTCTATGAAGCAAATATCACCTTGATCCCCAAACCAGGAAAAGACCCAACAAGAAAAGAAAATTATAGACCAATATCTCTAATATATATTGATGCAAAAATATTCAACAAGATCCTAGCAAATACAATCCAGCAACACATCAAACAAATTACACACCATGACCAAGTGGCTTTTATCCCAGACTCTAAAGGCTGGTTCAATATATGTAAATCTATAAATATAATACATCACATAAACAAATTAAAAAACAAAGACCATATGATTCTCTCAATTGATGTATAAAAAGCTTTTGATAATATCCAGCATCCTTTTATTTTTTGATATATATATATAGATATAGATATGTAGATATAGATATATTTTATGATTAGAACACTTTAGAAAATAGGTATAGAAGGGACATTTCTTAAAGTAAAAGAGGCCATCTACAGCACACCTACAGCCAATATGATATTGAATGAAGTAAAATTTCCATTCATATCAGGAACCAGGCAAGGTTGCCCACTATCTCCACTGCTTTTTTTACATTGTAATGGAAGTCTTAGCCATTGCAATTAGGCAAGAGAGGGCAATCAAGGGTATCCATACAGGGTAAGAAGAGATCTAACTTTCACTTTTCACAGATGATATGATCGTGTACCTGGAAAGCCCCAGGGACTCAACCACAAAATTCCTGGAAGTGATCAAATAATGCAGAACCATCTCAGGCTATAATATCAATACTCACAAATCAGTAGCATTCATATATACCAACAATAGTCAAGCCAAAAAAACAGTCATGGACACTATTCCCTTTACAGTAATGCCAAAGAAAATGAAATATCTGGGAGTGTATCTAACAAAGAATGTGAAAGATCTCTATAGAGAGAACTATGAAACTCTGAGAAAAGAAATAGCTAAAGATGTCAACAAAAGGAAAAACATACCATGTCTCATGGCTGCGAAGTATCAACATTGTTAAAATGTCCATACTACACAAAGAAATCTACAGATTTAATAAAATCCCCATTAAAGTACCTCTATCATCTTTAGAGATCTGGAAAAACTAGTATTTCATCTATATGGAAACAGAAAAAACCTTGAATAGCCAAGGCATTACTCAGAAATAAAAACGAATCAGGTGGAATCATGCTACCAGACTTCAGACTGTACTATAAATCTATAGTGATCAAAACAGCATGGTATTGGCACAACAATAAAGAGGTATATGTATGGAACAGAATAATTTACCAAGAGATGAACCCAGCTACTTACCGTTATTTGATCTTTGACAAGCCAATTAAAAACATTCAGTGGGGAAAAGACTCCCTATTTAACAAATGGTGCTACGTGAATTGGCCAGCGACCTGTAGAAGACTAAAACTGGACCCACACCTTTCACCTCTAACAAAAATTGACTCTCATTGGATAAAAGACTTAAACCTAAGACAGGAAACCATAAAGATTCTTGGAAAGAGTGCAGGGGAAACACATGAAGAAATTGACCTGGGAGAAAATTTTATGAGAAGGATCCCCCAGGCAATTGAAGCAACATCAAAAATACATTACATTCCAGATGCTAGTGCAAACCATTTTACAGGGTGGAGATAGATCCCACCTGGCAGGAGACAGGGTTGGCCTGAGTTGAGCCATAGTTTCCTCCTGCAGCAGGGAGTGAGGT
>CAUYPK010065455.1:0-52086 GCA_963574355.1 Loris lydekkerianus
TCTCCTCTCCTATTCTGAGGGCGGTCTGCTTGTTTTACTTACTGTGTTCTTGGCTGTGCAGAGCTTTTTAGTTTGATCAGGTCTTAGTAGTGTATTTTTGAAGCTGCTTCAATTGCCCAGGGGGTCCTCCTCATAAAATACTCGCCCAGACTGATTTCTTCAATCTCTTCTAGTATTTTTATAGTTTCATGTCTTAAGTTTAAATCTTTAATCCAGTGAGAGTCTATCTTAGTTAATGGTGAAAGGTGGAGGTCCAGTTTCAGTCTTCTACAGATCACCAGCCAGTTCACCCAGCACCATTTGTAAAATAGGGAATCTTTTCCCCACTGAATGTTTTAAATTGGCTTGTCAAAGATCAAATAATGGTAAGTAGCTGGATTCATCTCTTCGTTCTCTATTCTGTTCCAGACTTCTACTTCTTTGTTTTTGTGCCATTACCATGCTGTTTTGATCACTATCGATTTATAGTGTAGTCTGAGATCTGGTAGTGGGATTCCTCCTGCTTTGTTTTTATTTCTGAGTAATGCCTTGGTTATTTGATGTTTTGATTCCACATAAAATGAAGTATTATTTTTTCAAGATCTTTAAAGTATGACAGTGGAGCTTTAATATGGGTTGAATTAAAATTGTATATTGCTTTGGGTAGTATGGACATTTTAACAATGTTGGTTCTTCTTAGCCATGAGCATAGTAAGTTTTTTCATTTGTTAACATTTTCAGCTATTTCTTTTCATAGAGTTTCATAGTTCTCTTTGAGAGATCTTTCATGTCCTTTGTTAGATAACCCCCCAATATTTCATCTTCTTTTGCAATACTGTGAATGGAATAGAGTCCTTAACTGTTTTTTCAGATTTACTATTGTTGCTGTATATATAAAGGCTACCGATTTATGAATGTTGATTTTGTAACTTGAGATGCTGCTGTATTCCTTGATCACTTCTAAGAGTTTTGAAGTAGAATCCCTGTATATTTTCCAGATATACAATCATATCATCTGTGAAGAGTGAAAGTTTGATCCCTTCTGACCCTATATGGATACCCTTTATCGTCTTTTCTTCCATAATTGCAATGGCTGAAACTTCCATTACAATGTTAAAGAGCAGTGGAGACAATGGGCAACCTTGTCTGGTTCCTGATCTGCATGGAAATGATTTCAACTGAACTCCATTCAATATGATATTGGCTGTGGGTTTGCTGTAGATGGCCTCTATCAGTTTAAGAAATATCCCTTCTATACCAATTTTCTTAAGTGTTCTGATCATGAAGGGATGCTGGGTATTATCCAAAGGTTTTTCTGCATCAATTGAGAGAATCATAAGGTCTTTGTTTTTTAATTTGTTTATGTGCTGGATCATACTTATAGATTTACGTATATTGAACGAGCCTTGAGACCCTGAGATAAAACCGACTTGGTCATGATGTATAATTTGATGTGTTGCTGGTTCTGTTTGTTAGGATCTTGTTGAACATTTTTGCATCTAAATTAATTAGTGATATTGGTCTATAATTTTCGTTTCCTGGTTTGGGGATCAGGGTGATGTTTGCTTCATAGAACGTGTTGGGTAGTCTTCCTTCTTTTTCTACATTTTGGAATAGGTTGTGTAATATAGGTACTAGTTCCTCTTTAAAGGTTTGATAGAATTATGATGTAAAGCCATCTGGTCCTGGGCTTTTCTTTTTAGGGAGATTTTGTATAGTCGATGCTGTTTCAGAATTTGATATTGACCTGTTCAACATTTCTACTTATTCTGGCTAAGTCTGGAAGGTGACGTGCTTTCAAATATTGGTTAATTTCCTTCACATTTTCATATTTCTGAAAATAAATTTTCTTGTAATATTCATTAAGGATTTTTTGAATTTCTATGGAGTCTGTTGTCATTTCATCTTTGTTGTTTCTGATTGATGGAATTAGAGATTTTACTCTTTTTTTTTTCCTGGTTAGGTTAGCCAGAGGTTTATCTATTTTATTGACCTTTTCAAAACAACAATTTTTGATTTTATTGATCTGTTGTATCATTCTGTTGTTTTCAATTTCATTTAATTGTGCTCTCATTTTGGTTATTTCTTTTCTTCTACTGGGTTGGGGGTTGGAATGTTCCTCCTTTTCCAGTTGCTTGAGATGTCCCGTTAAGTTGTTAACTTCCTCTCTTTCTGTTCTCTTGAGGAAGGCTTGCAGTGCTATAAATTTCCCTCTTAGGACAGCCTTTGTGGTATCCCAGAGGTTCTGATAATTCGTGTCTTCATTGTCGTTTTATTCCAGAAATTTGGCAATTTCCTTCTTAATCTCATCTTTGACCCAGCTATAATTCAGCATAAGGTTATTTAACTTCTGTGATTTCATACGAGTATGCAGATTCTTGTTGTTACTGAGTGCAACTTTTATTCCATGCTGGTTCGAGAAGATGCAAGGAATAATTTCTATTTCTTTAAATTTACTGAAGTTAGACTTCTGACCTAAGATGTGATCTATTTTGTAGTATGTTTCGTGAGCTGATGAGAAGTATGTGTATTCAGTTTTGTTGGAATGAAGTGTTCTGTAGATGTCTGCTAAATCCAAATGTTGGATGGTTAGGTTTAAATCTAAAATTTCTTTGCCCAGCTTCTTATTGGAGGATCTATCCAACACTACCAAAAGAGTGTCGAAACTCCGACTATTAGGGAGCTGGAGGAAATCAAGTTGCTCATATCTCTTAGAGTTTCTCTTATAAATTGAGTCGCATTCTGGTTGGGTGCATAAATATTAATAATTGAAATCTTAGATTGAGTATTACTGCTAACAAATATGAAGTAACCATTCTTATCCTTCCTTACTTTTGTTGGTTTAAAGTCTATTGTATCTGCAAGTAGAATTGCAACACTTGCTTTTTTCTGATTACGATTTGCCTGAAATGTGGATGACCATCCTTTCACCCTGAGTCTATATTTATCTTTTAAGGTAAGATGTGACTCTTGTATGTAGCAAATATCTGGCCTGAGTTTTTGTATCCAGTCAGCTAACCTGTGCCTCTTTAGAGGACAGTTTAAGCCGTTCACATTAATGGAGAATATTGATAAGTCTGGTAAAATTTTGGGTATTGAGTTTTTCGAAAGTCCAGTGGACATTTTTAATCCTTTCGCAACTGTGTAAGTTGGAGTTTGATCAAAAGTTTCTGAGTTGACTTTTGTGGTAGAGGATTGGGCTGGTCAATATGGAGGATAGGTCTGAGAATATCCTGAAGAGCTGGATTGGTTATGGCAAATTTCTTCAACATACAAATGTCAATAAAGTATTTAATTTCTCCATCATAAAGGAAACTCAGTTTAGCTGGATACAGGATCCGGGGTTGAAAGTTATTTTGCTTTAGGAGATTCAAAGTCGATGACCACTCTCTTCTGGCTTGAAAAGTTTCAGCAGAGAGATCTGCAGTCATTCTAATATTCTTCCCTTTGTAGGTAATGGATTTCTTATGTCTAGCTTCTTTTAGAATATTCTCCTTCATACTAACTTTAGTGAAGTTAATTATGATATGCCTGGGGGATGTCTTATTCGGATTGAGTCATGCTGGGGCTCTGAAACTGTCTATCTGAATTTCAGAATCTCTTGGGATGTCTGGAAAATTCTTTCATAATTTCATGGAGAAGGGCCTTTTGTGCCTTGCGAGGCCACTTCATCACTTTCAGGGATTCCAATGAGGTGGATATTAGCCTTCTTTGAATTATCCCAGAGCTCTCTTAGAGAATGATCTCTTATATTTTTGTTCACCATTTCTCTTTCTCTTTGATAGTTGGAGAGCATTCAAAAGCTTTGTCTTCAATGTCAGAAACCCTTTCTTTTTCTTGCTCCACTCTGTTACTGAGGGATTCTTCTGTATTTTTCAGATCTTTGAGGGCTGCAAATTCTTGCTTCAGTGCGTCAAAATCTTTGGTGGTTTTGTCTTTAAATTTGTTAAATTCTTGAGACAACTTTTGAATTTCTCCTCGAATTTCTCATTCTGAGTTTTGAATTGCTCCTGGAATTTCTAATTCCAAATTTGCCTCCATTCTATTAATCTTGTTTGCAATCCAAATTGTGAATTTGATTTCTGACATCTCGGCCAGCTGTTTATGAATGGGATCTTCAGTTACATCTGCCATGTCTTTCCTTGGGGTCTTGATCTATTCTGGTAATTCATGTTCCCTGAGTTTTTCCGCTGATTCTGCCTTATGATTATTTTACACCATTTGATTTTTCCTCTGGAGTTTTGGTGAGGGACTTGTACAGTGCTATGGCCTGAGAAACTGGGGACCTGTTTGGTGTGGTGGGGTAAGTGGTTCTGTCTTATTTTCAGCTGGTGTCTGTGCGACAGAAGTGAAACAGTTACTCTGGGTTGAAGTCTCAGTTGTGGAGAAATACTAGCAATTAAGTCACCCCATCTCCCACAGGCAACAATTGGAAAAGGTAAATCAAACCTTCCAGAACCACATACCCAGGGCACCACTTGGATAGTCCTCAGATGATTGGCTTAGTTCAAAAGGTCCAAATCAATTGTCTTAGTCAGCACCTGTCTCAGGTGGGAGAGTTTAAAAGTCCATGGCAACTAGATTACAGGGGTCTGGTGACAACTCAGATATGACTTGCTCTGGTGCTCTGCAAAGTCAGGAGCACCCACCCGCCAAATAGATTAGTCTGGGAAGGGTGATGCCTCCTTCCCCACCTTACACTTGTGTCACACTCAGTCACTGATAGCCCCTCAGGCCTGTGACCCAGTTGTCTCTAGTGAACAGATACTCCAGGGGTTTGCACCTGCCTGAATCACAAGGAAAGGTATATCTGCTCAGCCAGACCCCTGCTCTCTGCCTTTATCCAGCAGGGGGAGGTGAGTCCTGACAACCTCAGGCGCTTGATTGAGGCTGGATAATGTTTACTGAGTCCCAGTCCCGCCCCTGATTGATGTTACTGACAGAACAGACCAGAACAACTTTGCAGGATTTTACTTCTGTCCCTGCTAAATTCCCCTGCAGAAGAGAAGCTGTTTTGAATTCCCAGAGCCTGCTCCTGAGGCCCTGCCTTTACTCCTGCAGGTTTGTATTAGGTTAGCTGTCAGTTCTAGCCTCCTGCCTTCCTTTGTCTATAGGCTGACGTTACCCTGAGGGCTGGGTGAGTCTTAGGCTCAGTAAAGCGGTCATCTGTGTCAGCCCCATCCTGGGAATTTCCCAGCTCTGTGCATGTGGTTTCTAGTCCCTGTGCTCCACCCAGGCTGGTACCACCTCAGGCAAACCCTTTACTCATGGGGCCTGCGTTTCCGTCCCAGATCTGTTCTGCGGTGGTTGCCACCTGAGAAGATGCCTGGCCTCCTCTGGTTGCCCAGGGAGATAGGGGTTGTGGCTTTGGCAAAAATGGCTGCTGTTCTGTGCCTCGGGGCACTGCCGGTCCCGTGTGGTTACCTCTCATTTGACTGTTCCCTCCTCACTACCATGTTGTAGAATCAGCACTGACCAGCTGCAGTCTAGGCCCTATCCACACCCCTCGAGAAATCCCCCAAGAATCTGGACTCCTGGGGCACTGGGCTCCAGACCTCAGAGTGAGAGTGGAGGGGAGTGCTGGGAGCTCAGAATTGCAGGTAGAGAATATAAACAATTTTATACAGTTTTATGCCTGGCAGGAGAATGCCGTGGCACCCTAGTAGGGGAGGTAGGTTCAGTTTTTAGAGAGTCTCTTCTGTGGAGTGTAGTGGGAGGACCTTTGAACTCTGCTCATTTGTTTGTGGGGCACTCCGAGCCATTCTCATGGGGGAGGTGACTCCCGTCCGCTTGGTGATGGATTTTGTACCATTTGTTCGTATCCTTGGGGTTGCAGCTCGCCTCAGCTGGGTTGATGTGCGTTCTTCAACCTTCTTTATTTGGGCAGCTCTAATCCACCAGGTTACTTTCTAAATTTCTGTCCTTTAACTCTCCTTCTGGATGGGAGCCTCTGTGTCCAAATTACTGAAAGTTTTAATGGTGCACACAGCAGATGTCCTATTGAACCCTGCTCCATTGCTCTGGCCACTGTCCATTCTTTACTTAGTTAATGTATTGAATAATATCCTCAGGTATAATATTAATACATGTGAAGTCTAGTCTTTGTGGGGCTCTAACACCTTGTATTATGTTTTCCTTTAACGATATAGTAGGGGACAAGAAGTAATGGTGATCTTAATTTTATATGCACATACAGACTGAATCTTGCTTCTGGAGTACCTTGTATATTTTAGTCTAGAAATTATTTTAATAACCTTGCAGTAGGTTTGGTTAGGCCAAGCTAAGTTGAAGACTTAGTGGGCTCGCACAGATCCCCACGTCTATGTTCAAGGCCCTGTGGGTATGCTCTCTTACATGGCAAAAAGGGACGTAGCGGGTGTGATTGAATTAAAGATCTCAAAATAGATTATCCTGAGTTATCTTGGTGGGCCTGGTGCAATCCTAAGGATTCTTACAAGGGAATGAAGAAGGCAAGAGGGTCAGGTGAAGAACTAATAAAGAAAGTGGTTGGAATGATGGAATAAATGGCTGCCTTTGAAGATGAAGTGGGGTTGAGTGAAGGGATGTGGTTTCTATAAGCTGGAAAAGACAAGGAATCAAATTCTGACCCTTAGAGTCTCTGGAAGGCATATACTGCTTGTGTTTCTTTTTCTTTTTTCTTTTTATCCCCCCCCTTTCCCAGTTTTATGCCCCCTTTTTTAAGACCAGTGAAAGCCATTTTGCATTTATGACCTAGAAAATGATAGATAATAAACTTGGGTTTTTTGCTGCTAAGTATGTGATCATTTGGCACAGTAATAATGAGAAAGTAATACAGACCTGTATCTGTGTTTGGGATTATAATTACACTTTTGCTGATAATTTAAGATTATTTGGTTTATACGAAGATAGAAGAAAGAAAACATTTTGGCTTGCCTTCATTGCTTCATCTTTGCTGATGAAGCATCAGCATCTTTGCTTAAGACTTCTCTCCCAAACCTCCCTAGGATTTCCCAAAATGTTCTGCTAGTCTGCCTTTTTTTTTTTTTTTTTTTTTTTTTTTTTCTTTTCATCCTCTAATTCTGTGGTCCAACACCTTGGCTTATGTACCCACCCAGTCTGTGGCCTAGTGTTAGAAACCAGGCCAGGATAGCAGAAGGTGAGCTGCAGGCACATGAGGGAATCTTTGTCTGTATTTAAGGCTTCTCCCTATCACTTTGAGCACTGCCTGAGCTCCACCTCCTGTCAGGTCAGGGATGGTGTTAGATTTTTCATAGAACCACAAACCCTAATGTGAACTGCACTAGGTTGTGTGCTCTTATAAGAATCTGATGCCACACCCTACAAACCCCCCCATCCTTGAAATTGGTCACCAGTACCTAAAAGGTTGGGGACTACCTCCTTAATTCATTTAGATTAGTTTCTAATCTGCATAACATATTAGATTAAAAATAGAAGGCTTTTTTTTTTTTTTTTTTGGGAGACAGAGTCTTAGTCACTCTGGGGTAGTGCCCTGGTGTTATAGCTCACAGCAACCTCCAACTCTTGGGTTCAATTGATCCTCTTGCCTCAGTCTCTCCATTATCTGGGACCACAATACCAGGCTATTTTTAGAGGCAGGTCCTCGCTCTTGTTCAGGCTGGTCTTGAACTCCTGAGCTCAGGTCAGTCCACCCACCTCCGCCTCCTAGAGTGCTAGGATTATAGGTGTGAGCCACCATGCCTGGCCCAGAAGGATCTTTTGATAAGAAACAGATAGCTATTCTTGAAGCCCCTCTTTGAGATCTGATTTGGACTTACCGTCTACTTGTGCTAACAGTAGCTATTCTTATTTTTAATTTCAAATTAACATGAGGGTACCACTTTTTAGGTTACATTTTTTTCAATTCTAAGATGGGGTTCAAGTTGTGGTTGACCCCTTAACGCATGGGGCCTATTTAACACCCTCACATTGTGTACATTAGGTGAGATCCTGTCACTCATCTTCTCTGCTCCCCCCTTGCTAGACTATCTCTGTGTTTCATCATTCATGTGGACTTGTAGCTGTCTATTTATTAGTTTCATATTAGTCTTGGACAAGATAGCAGCTGTTGTTCTTCCCAGGAGTTACACTGGGGAGCTGGCTTGCCATGGATTTACCCATCTACTGAGAAGTGTTTGATGCAAAGCAAGTACTCAGGGTGAAGGTCAGGAAATAAGTGACTTAATTTAACTTAATTAAGGTCAGCAAATTCAGTGACTTAATTTAACAAATACACAGTAGCTGGTGGTATCTGCTTGTAGTGCCAGCTCTTTGGGAGATGAGAGACTGAAGTGCTAAGATCCCTTCATCCCAGGAGTTCAAGTCCAACCTGCAAAATACAAGAAGATGATGTCTCTTAAAAATATATATATGTGGGTGGTGCCTGTGGCTCAAAGGAGTAGGGCACTGGCCCCATATACTGGATGGGGTGGGTTCAAACCTGGCCCTGGTCAAAAACTACAAAAAAAAAAGTGTATATATATATATATATATATATATGTGTGTGTGTGTGTGTGTGTGTTATATATATTATATATATATTATATATCATATATATTATATAATATAAATAGAATATATTATATATATATTATATATCATATATATTATATAATATAAATAGAATATATTATATATTATATATATTATCTATCATATAATATATAATATATTATATATTATGTTATATATTATATATATTATATATTATATATCATATATATTATATTATATAATATAAATAGAATATATTATATATTATATATCATATATATTATCTATCATATAATATAATATATAATATATATAAAATATATTATATATATTATATATTATATATATTATATTATATATTATATATATTATATATATAATATATAATGGTGACCTCTCAGCAAAGTTAACATATTCAATTAATTTTCATCAGAGATGAATTCTGGAAGTAATAAAACAATAAAGAATAGTTTGGCATTATTTTTTCTGGTTTGAAGTTATTTACTGTAAGGCTTTCTAGTCAGTAGAAAAGTTAACAAATGCAGACTGCTCCATGCAGCAATCCCTTCTGCTCCAGACAGCTGTCCTGTATGCAGCACTAACTTAGCATCATCCACCAGGCATCCTCAAACTATGGCCTGCGGGCCACGTGAGGCAGTGTGATTGTATTTGTTCCTGTTTTGTTTGTTTACTTCAAAATAAGATATGTGCAGTGTGCATAGGAATTTGTTCATAGTTTTGTTTTTTTTTAAATAGTCGGGCCCTCCAACGGTCTGAGGGACAGTGAACTGGCCCCCTGTTTAAAAAGTTTTGAGGACCCCTGATTCAGCAAATATAGTTGGGAAAGAGATGGACCAAAGGGAATTGACTAAAACAGTTGAGCTCTTTTATTGTGCATTATTCTTCTAAAATGTGTGTGTGTGTGTGTGTGTTAATCAGTAAATTATTAAGTGGAAGGGGGCAAACGGCCTCCCCAGTGCTGGGACCCATGCCTGGAGACCCTGTGGAGTGGCAGGGCAGCACTAGAGCACTAGTTCAGAGATGCAGTTGTTTCATAATTTTGCTACTTCTTCACTGTGAGATCTTAATTGAGAGTTTTTATTTTCGTTACTAAAAAGATGGGGGAAAGCACTTGTGAGATCACATGATACATATATAGAAGGTTGGAAAGTTCTACAGACACATTAACAGTGCAATGACTGTCTCACTTGCCCATCATCCTTTCCTCCTCCCTTAGCCACTTTGGGAGTCCATATGGGATCAAAGACAAAGTGGGCTGGCACAGCCTGAACTTCCTGGGTTGTAGGGACAGTATTGATGTCATGTTGTCAGCACCCCTGTGACAAATGTACCTTTTTATTCTGATGTGGAATTACTGTCCTATGACTTCCCTCCCTCAAAATTACTAATGCACTGTAATCAATGTAAAAGCAATGTTAGTCCCAGAGGAGTTGTTTGTGAGCATAATGAGGATAATGAGACGCGGGTTATGTTTGAAAGTCAGGCATTTGGTTGAGTGTACTTCCTATCAAGATGATCGTTTCCAGCATGTGGAGCCCATTAAGCGGTGTTGGAGCTGGAGTCACAGTTTAATGTGCTAACACTGCGTCTGTTTCTACCCTGTTAACACCTGGATCAGGTTAGAACTTATGTAGAAGTTTAAGATGTGGTGTAGTTAATTTCTAAAACAACTGTTGATCTTTTTATGTGTGAACCTCATGGTCTTTGGTATTCCAGATGAATCCATTGCCACTAGACCAGGCTTATACCTGTGTGTGCTTTAATAATGGGGAATAAAAAACACATGGTGTCCCCTTTACGCGTTTACTTTCACTTAAATTCTGTTTCAGGGTGACAATGATGTTTTTGTTTTAATTTTAATTTTGGGGGGGAGATGAGTGGGAAGATGCCTTGTTGTACTTCTGTGAATTTTATCAACTGTTCATCTCAAATGAATAGTTGATGGATGACTTGCCTTCCTGTCTTGTGAAAATACACTCATATTCTCAGTCCACGCCATTTATGATGCCGTAAGTAAGTCCCCAATTCCTCTTGGGAGCTGTGAAGTGGATGGGCATTAAAAATTAAAGAAAGGTGATTCTGTTACTGAGTTTGTACTCCCTATCTCTGTGGCTAGCTAAAAGCAAAGCGCCAGTTCAGTGAAGCTTTGAAAAATGACTTTTCCAAATGACCTACTGCCTTTTAAAGACAGCAGAGTTTGGAGTTCATTTTTATTTATTTATTTATTTATTTATTTATTTATTTATTTATTTTTATTAAATCATAGCTGTGTACATTAATGCGATCACGGGGCACCATACACTGGTTTTATAGACCGTTTGGCACATTTTCATCACACTTGTTAACATAGCCTTCGTGGCATTTTCTTAGTTATTGTGTTAAGACATTTACATTCTACATTTACTAAGTTTCACATGTACCCTTGTAAGATGCACCGCAGGTGTAATCATTTTTAAAGTAGTAAAGGCCCTTGGAGAGTCGTAGTATAGTTTTATTCCCATTAGAAAGATAGAACTTCTCCCCAGCATGCCCTCAGAAAGGAAACCATTAGGAGACAGGACCAATATAGCATTTGAGTATCCTGCTATCGTCCCCAAGGCAGGTTTTAATTTTTTTCAGAATCTATTGAAAATCTAGCTACTCTGAGTGGAAGGATCATGGCAGAGTACTTGAAATCACCTTTTTTCACAAGGTCATCTCATTTCTGATCTTAAACTTTTCTGGGCTGTATACCAGGCCATCACAAATTATGGCCAATCTGCTGTCTACTTGTGTAGGGCTGGCCTCTATGAAGAGTATAAAGAGCACTTTTAAATACATAAACTTTTTTTTTTTTTTTAAATTAGCAAAGATACAGTGGTCATCTTTGAACATGTAATAGATATGTGACTGGAAATACCTAAACTAATTCTTTTCTTACTTCATGCAAGAAAAAAACAGGCTTTGGGTTTTTAAAAAAAAGGGTTCACAAAGCACATTATGGTTTCATTAGAACTGATGATCTTTAATCAAGAAGATATATCAACCCCAGCTTCTTTGGTCACATATAAGTTTTTTCCTTCTGATGAGGGATTCTTCTTCCCAGAATCTTCTAATCAGGCTGTGAAAAATAAGTCCTGTGGCTTTTTTATTTTATGTTTTTTGGTGACCTTAATTAACCTGGCTGTCATCCATCCTCCAGCTTCAGTCTTATGCTCTTAGATTGATGAATGGGCTTAACTTTTGATTAATACAAGCACAATTTTACATGGGTACAGTGGCAGAGAGGCTCAGAGGTTCTAGAGCAGTTGTCCTCAAACTGCGGCCTGCGGGCCACATGAAGTGGTGTGAATTGTATTTTTTCCCGTTTTCTTTTTTACTTCAAAATAAGATATGTGCAGTGTGCATAGGAATTTGTCATAGTTTTTTTTTTTAAACTATACTCCGGCCCTCCGACAGTCTGAGGAATAGTGAATTGGCCCCCTGTTTAAGTTTGAGGATGCCTCTTCTAGAGAATATGCTAAGACAAAATGTAATTGACCAGTAACTGAACACTACGTGTAGTAGTATTGACCAACGCTTCAGAAGAAAGTGCTCTTCAGTGGTATCCAGAAAGGTTAAGGCAGGTGCATCACTGTAACTGAAGCAGCCTTTGGTTAAGCATCTACTATGTGTCAGGCACTGGAGTTCACCTCATTATCATATTTAATCTTCACCATGAATGGCAATTCGTAGATGAGAAAACTGAATCATATAGCTAGTAAGGCCAAGTGGAATTATTTCAATCAAAATTTGGCTAAGTCTAAAGTGTGAGTGTATGTGTGTAACACAACATAGATTTTAGGAGTTGAATCAGATAAAGGGATATAGGTTTTCTCGTGGTGTGAAAAATTAGATCTGTTGTGCTTTGATTCCTCTGATTGACTACAACCTTCTACCTACTACCTAGTACCTACTACCCTTAAAGTTGGGTTCTTCTTTACTTTATGCCTTGGGAATTTATTTAATTAACATTGCTCCTTGTGTGGCAATGGCGAGGGTGACAGAAATTAAGTTTATTGAAGGCCATGATGGTCAAGATAAGATAAAAATGGTCTCAAGATCCTAGTTTTGGGATCCCTAACCCTGCTGAGGTTGGCTGTTACAGCAGTCATAGAGTGCTAAAGAAAGGGCATTGCTGACCTCTCACTGTGTCAACAAAAGGGTAAAATTGGCTATCCATAAGATTCTGTTGTTGATGGGACATGTTGGTGTTTCAGATTTCATGTTACCAACAAATTATGAAAGAGCTGAGAGTTCTCATGTACCATTTAGCATATGCATATTAAATGCCTGCCATGTGATTTATTTAAATGGCTACAACACAGGAAGTGCCAGAGCTCCCTGAAATTTAATATTTCTTGGTTATTAAGGTTTGGTCAAGGAATGACATACAATTTAGGAACTACTACAGTTTATATTGAAGTGCTGATACATTTTAATAGTGGCGTTTACTATCTCTTTTCTCATTCTTGGATGAAATATCTCTTGCCTTCCATGACAAATGAGAGGATTGCTGGTGGTTTGTGGACCAAATGTTTGGGTACTTCATGTAGGCTCATCTGTGTTAGTTTTAAATTAGAGTCTTTTCCTCCTCGCCTGTTTTCCATCAGAGCTCATATATTCTTGTGTCCAAAAAGACTCTCTGATTTAGCTGTGAGGCTGCCTTTAATGTAGGGATGTCTGTGTATCCTGTCATCACAGACAGCCCTGGTGAAGTGTCCCATGTTTTGTGTATGTGTTGCTACATTATGTTTAAAGTCTGATCTTTCTCAGATTTATGTGTGTGTGTGTGTGTAGCTATTTTATAGCTGAAAAGGGATGCAGGCAGCAAAATTTCTGCCAAAATATGTTTTCTATTAAATCTTGTAATATGAAATTATAGGTTAGTTTTTGGCTTTCGTAAAGCTGCCTTTTTCACCCCTCACTGGGAGACAACTAACACCTTCCTTTGACTCACGTTTTCCAAGATTCCTTAGTGTTAAAAGAAGACTTTCTTCTTGAAATGCAGAAATTAAAAGAATATGGTACAAAAGTGTTTTTTACAGTTTTATTGAGTCTTGAGGGCAGATATATGGATTCCAGACAAAATGCAATAATAGACTATGATTTTACTTTCAAATTGTCGTGCAAAGACTTCTCACAGGAGATTTATTGTACATGTGGAGGAACAGGCTGCTTTGAAGGTTAAATAGAATCGTTTGGAGAGCAGTTTTCAGGACCTTTCTGCCTCTTAGAGTGTGCCCTTCTTTAATTAACTTAACCCCTCCAGCTTCAGTTTCCTAGTTTGAAGCATCAATGAAGATAAGATAATGTGTGTGCTTGGTAAACATTGTCAATCCCAATGTAAATACAAGGCAGCATTCATGTGGCACTGTGTCTGTTTAGTTAGCATTAACACGCTGTGTATTAGCCTCATTGGTGTGATCAGAAGTTTTCCCCACCTTCTGATAGAGAATCCAGACAAATTCTGGCAGCACTGGAATAAAATACCTCTAAAACCCCTATTTATTCTCACAAAGCAATTCAACCCTTCATAAAAAACAGAGCATCATACATGGTACATAATGGAGAAATATGGCTTGTGGGTGAAAGGTAGTTTCCCTGAAACTCTGAAAGATGAACAGTAGATAGTGTATATAATGAGAGTGACATTCTCTATGGTAGAGTAGGGGTATCACTTGGCTAGGGCTGCCAGGACAGAATACCACAGGCCGCGTAGTGTAAACAACAGAAACTTCCTCACAGTTCTGGAGGCTAGGAATCAACATCAGAGGTGAACAGATGTGGTTTCTCCTGAGGCCTCCCCGCTGCTGTGTCCTCCCGTGGTCTTTCCTATACCTGCATCCCTGGTGCCGTTTTGCGCATGCATGTTTCCCTGGACTTGGCACCCACTCACATTGGGTTAGGACCTACTCTCAAGGCCTCATTTTAACTTAATGCACTCTGTAAGGATCCTGTCTCCAAATATAGTCACCTTCTGAGGTCTGGGGGCATAGGACTGCAACATGTGAATTTGGGACTGAGTGACACAGTTCTCCCAACAGGGAGGAAAGGAGACAAAGAGCTGAGACTTCAATTCTAATGTGCGGTGGCTCTGACCTTTCTTGACCCAGTAGTCTCAAGATTGGAGAGCCTGATGAGGATTGAAGGAGGTCTGGGACATGTCACGTTCTGTAAGATGTCACAGCATGATACGGATACAAGGTGGTATTCTAAGGGGAGAAACAGTGAGGAATATGCTGGCGACATGTGGAACATCTGAAGTAGGAAAGGGGAGGGATCCCTAGAGACATTTGGCTAAAATAAGCTTGTCTATTCTGTGCGGCTGAAGGGGAGGGGTGGCTTAAGAAAGGTGAATTGGGCGAGGCTCCCTTCAGAGGAGGATGAGGTAAACGGACAAGCCAAACCTCTGGGTAATGGAACGTGAATGTCTTCCTACCCCCAACCACTTCTTTTCTTAGAGCCTGTTAGCTTCTGCTTTTAAAAACTTCCCCCCCTCAAATTGCATGGTCTGGAGGTGTTCAGGCTGAGGACTCTTAGTGGGTTCCAAACCAGTGGCATAACCAGAGGGCAACTCGTCCTATTTACCTTAGCGGAAGATTGTGACCCAAAAGGATGCGAATTTTTTTTTTTTTTTTTTTTTTAAGTAATAATTGAGTAGTTGGGAAAATTACCATGTACTTCCTGTCTGTTCTGAAACTTGTACAGTGCATTATATATGAAAGCAAGTATTTTTAACTAAGTGTATTCTCAGCTTGGCATGCCTAGCTATTTAGAGAGTGCATTTGGATAATCAAATCCTTAAGCACAGAGATTACATCTTTTATTCTGTAAAAGCACATAAAACAAGACCATGCACAGAATGGGTGTTCTTAGAATCTGACAGTTACTCTTACATTATTCTTAGAATCTAGTATCCCGTGGAACCCATTCATTTTTGAAAGCATTGAACTTCATGAAAAAAGTATATTTTTGATATTCACTTCATATCTCAAACAGGTAATGCTTTTAATACAAAGAAACTATAAAGAACTACTTGTGTGTTGCAACATATCACAGATGCTCAAGACCTTTTTGGGTGTGAAAACATACAGCATTTTATGTAAAGATAGCTTCTGTAGGTATGAATTTATGAAAACCAACAAAATAGACTATGAATTATATAAACTAGCGTACTAACGTGGTTCACATACAGTACTTGATGTAACTTCAAAAAATGAGAAAACCTGGTAGTTCCACTTCTAATGGTTACTAAATTCAAATCTAGAAAATTAGGGAAAAGTTATTTTCTTGAAGCTCTTACATTGAGAATCTGATTCAGTGTTGTATGGTTAGAAGACGAAGTGTATTGAATTATTTTATGTCTGAATGGCATAATACGGGTATAGTGACCAAATAATTATGTAGAAAATACTAATATTTCTCATCATGCAAATTTCAAGGCAGGGAGAAATGCTTCAAGTTGTGAAGGAGCTAATAATAAGTTAGAGGATTCTTTTAATCAGTGAAATTAAATATTTTCATGCTGTTCTGCTTTAATCTTGCAAAGTGCTTTTCATGTAAATTACATTTGAAAACTTTAGGTAACTAAAGTTTTAATTAATTTTGTTTTAAATGATTGTTTCCAGGGTCAAAACTTTTTTTTCCCTTTGGTGTATCCTTCTATGGGATACATAGAAATGATGAAAATGTTAGCACTGCTTTATATGGAGAACTAAAGATAACTTTAAAAATATTTAGCCACTTTTCCACCTCCTCATTTTTCTCCCAAGAGGAAAGAGTGGGCAAACTCTTGACTTCCTCACTCATGGAAGCTCTAGGAGAGTGAATCTCCAACAGTTTGGGGGGTTTATTTCAGCTGCACCTGTTTGGTCATCTTTAAATCAGACATCCAGAGTTTTTCTTTTCTTTCTTTCTTTTTTCTTTTTTTTTTTTTTTTTTTTTGAAGGTGATCTGGGATTGGAGTGGATTACTGTGAAGATGTAGCTCAGAAAACTACATCATTGTTTATTGGAAAAATTCCCAAAGGGATGGAGGAAGGATGTTCCTTCAGTTGCAAGGTTTGCCTTCTTAGAACTTAAACAAAAAATAAGCAGCTGCACGGGGCTATGTCCCTCAGATATCTGGCAACAGGCTTTGTTACTGTGGCTTCTTTTCATTCAACATTTACATGGTAGCGGTTTATTAAGTACAAGTTGCTTACGCCGCTGTCATCGTTTCTGCCCTTGAATGGTTAACAACATAGCAGTAGGGGATCTGGTGACAGGTGTAAGGATAAAAGCAGGTCTAAAGCCTATTGCCTTCCATGGCCTCAGGGACCTGGAAACCTGACATTGCTCCCAACAGCCCAGCACCTGGCCCTGAAACTTACTTGTCTACCTTAGATCTCTGTGGAAATCTGAAATACATTTGCTCATCTCCAAAGATCAGCAGACTGTAGATGTCATAGTATTTTCTCCAGTCTCCTACTCTGTTAGTCATATATCTGCATATTACTGAAGCTTTCTAAATACGATGGCTTATTACTAAAGCGGGACTGTAATGAAGGGGTTATAGGTTAAGTGTCAAATGAGTGCCAAAGACATTAGGGTAAGCCAGTTGACCTGATGGTTTTTCGAAGTTAACTATCATTGAGTGAGCACAGGTTAGCGCCCAAAGTGAGTGAACTACTTTTCGATGAAAGTGATAATTCCCTACAGACTCAATCTAGAATTCTGCCAGAAGGTGAAGGCAGCTTACCTGTTGCCCATCACTTCTAATTAGAATTTAGTTCATCAAGCATATATTGAGTGCCTACTGTGTGCCAGACTCCCAGAGATAACTAAGATGCTTTTTCTGTTTCTAAGAACTTAACAGTGCACTGGAGTAATACATTCCAAGGTAATAAAGGAATCAAACCTGAAGATTACTGGGGAGGTTCTTGTCCAGCCAGATTGCTCTGCATTCCACGAAGGACAGTAGTAACTGACCGCAATGAGTTATTCCTGCTGCTCCATCCCTCAAACTTCAACCCAGCAAACTAACCTGTTGTATTTTCAGATCCCAAATTTACCATATTCTCTATTGCCCCATGTTCTTTGAAAATATTGACTGTTGGTCTGGAAACATCTCCATAACTCCCCATTCCTTCAGTTAACTCTTTGCACGTGCTGAGGTTGCTTCTGCAGCCTTTTCCCTTCTTTTTATTATTTTTATTTCAGCTTAATGTGAGGATATAACCAGGTCAAAATATTTGAATTTGTTGGGTACAGTCCTTCTTATAGTTACGTCTCACACTCCAAAAGTGGGCTGAACACCCCCACACCATGCCCATTCAGTGGGAGCACACGCCTTCTCCTCCACTTCCTCAACCCCTTCACCCCAACTTGAAATGAGTTTTTCTCCTCTGTGGGCGTGTATTATATCATCTACTGGCTTCATATTAGCAATTATCCAGTGTATTCAATACTAATATGAATACACTGGATTCATATTAGTGAATCCAAGGCTTTTCCATTCTAAGATGTTAGGGGTCTGTCTGGTTTTCTCACACAGCAGACAAGGTTTCCGTTAGAGTGGTATTCACATCGTGTAGTGGAATTCATTGTACACTTATTTGCCTCTTCTAGGCTGAATGTTTCTCAGTGTCAGGGAATCTATTTTGTTCGCCATTCTATTTGCAGGGCCTCGCTTGTTATTGAGTGAATGTATAGTTGAGTGGTGAATAATTTTCTTACAACAGAATCACTCCATTTTATTGGGACAATGATGTTTCAATAGGGATGGAAGAGGTACTATTAAAATCATCTGTGCTGTTCCCAAAGCATACATTTCTTCCTAGGTGAAATATCTCTCACCTACCCCATTTGAGAGATCCTTGTTTGTAGTAAGCAGTCAGTGTTAATGGGGATATGTCAGTACTCAAGGTCAAAATCAAACACAGTCTACAAAAATAAGTAGGAAGGGCTTGGGACTGGGCAGTGGCTTTACAAGTGAGCATCAGGGGGCTGAAGCATATTCAGATAGATGTAATGGTTGAAGGACAGCAATCCAGGCAGAGGGAGGGGAGAAATGGTTTGAGCCTGGCACAGAGGCTGGATGTATCCAGTTTGCTCCAGAATCAGGAAGTATGGCTGACATTTGCTCCATAGGAAAATGTAATGAGAGATTAGCTTTGAGGTCACAAAGGGGAAGGCCATGAATGCTGAGCTGGGAGGGTGTTTATTATGTTAAGAGGGCATGTTGAGGAACTTTTACAGAGGGCAGTGGTAGAGGAAGAGTTGTATTTCAGGAAGTTTTTCTATCCATAGCGTACATTATGGATCAAAGTAGGAACGAAGGGAGGCGAGGATAGCTGTTCAAGTTTAACAATATTTATTACGTGCCTTAGATGTATTAGGCACCTGGAGAAAAGACATAATTCCTTTCCTAAGGGAACCTGTAGCCTAATGAAGCAAGGAGAAAAATGATAAGGCTATTTCAGTAAGCACGCTAAGCAGTACAGGCAGGAAATAATGTAGGCCCAAAGGAAGTAGGAAAACAGGAAAGGAGAGGCAGATTCAAGGGAAGGTTGTGAGTTGGATTTTATCAGGTTCTGGATGGCTTTAATATGTCCTTAACCAACTTAAAAATAGTTGTAGAAACAGAGAGGAGGAGCCCTCATGTACAAACTCAGTACTCAATGAGGAGTTTGTATAGACGGGGATAGTTGTGGGGAAAACAAGTTTATACTTAGACTCACCAAGGTTAAGGAACTGCAAGGGCACTGACAAGGGTGCATAGTAACTACATAGTCCCGTGTCACTGGGCACTCTTTTGGTTGCAGATGTCAGAATAGCACTTCAAACTAGCTTATGACTGGGGGGTGGGAGGTGGTGTCTGTTGCCTTCTTGAACAATGTAGTGTCAGCTTCAGGCATGACGGGTCCAACATGGGTTCTTGTGTGTTGGCTTCACCAACAGGTAGAAAACAGTGCCCCTGGTGTTAGCAGAGGAATCAGGACTCCATTACTCTCTCCCATTCAGACGTGCATGTCAGCTGGACAGGCAGAAGCGTAGATCGTGAGGAGTGCCCGGAATAGGACAGATAGAGACGTCAGCCTGGAGGGGCAGTTGCTGAAGAGGATGACCTCTGAGGTCAAAGTTGTAGAGAGGAAGGAGGTCAGGGGACAGAACCAGGAGAGAGACAGTCACATTTGGGAGGACAAATGGATGAAAGCGATCCAAGCCAAGGAGGGTTAGAAAGACGTAGTCAGAGCAGAAGAGCAGTGTGCTAAAGACTAAAGGTCTCATGTCATAAATGCTTAATATCTTGTTTTCAGAGTCATTCAATCTTAAAGGCACTTTAGGTGAAATATTTGTAACCGTGATCCATAGGTTTTTGGAGCTTATAGACATGATGAAAATTGCCTTCTGTGCTTTGGCCAGCACCGATTGTTTGTTTGTGATGGCAGTGATGGAAGCTGACATGTTACAGGTATAGCATATTTAAATGTACTTTTCACTGCCTAACTCGTTTACTCCTCACAATGATCCTATAGAGTACAGTGACGTATATTTTACAAAAGAGGAAACTGAGGTACATTGAGGTAAAATAACCGTGTCCACCATCTCACAACCTGGTTGCATCCAGTTTGCTCCAGAATCAGTCTACTTAACTGGCACCTTCCATTGCATGGCCTGAGTGTACATAGGCATGTCTGGGTAGCGCGGAAGCAGAGCAGATAAACAAAGGCCTTTATTTTTTCTTGCAAAATATATTTTAACTCATCATTAAACAATTTTGGTTCTGCTTTATTAAGAGTTTGGCCTTTACCTATTTTCAAGTAGAATAATCAGAAGTGTCAGAACCATGTGCCATTTGATGTTGGAAGAATCCAAGCATCATTCCTGCTCTGGAGGACTGATGGTCATCATTTATGTGGGTATGTGTGACTGAAAAGTTCAATAGACAAAAAATAGCAGTGAGAGGAGCACCAGGCTAGTTTGAGTGGCATTATCACATCATTCTTCAGTGTTACAATAGAGTGGGCCTTTGTCAACATTTTCTAAAGGAGAAATAATAAGGCAGCAAAAACAAAGAGCCAGAAATGAACAAACCTGAAAACAGGTTAAGACCTCTGGGAAGACCTGAGTCCTGTGTGCTCTAGGGAATCTCCCTTCTCCTGCTCTGATTTCCTCTACCTTTCTCAGGGTGGAAAGTTTCCTCATTCCTTGGTGTCTGTCTGAATTTTCAACAGTAATTCACAGAAGCAACTTCAGACTATATTCAGTGTGGAATTTTGTTTTGAGTTGAGAAATGGCAACTATTTGTTTTTGATCCATTTGCATTTTCCTTTATGAATTCATCTGTTATGCAGAGTGTTGAATGATTGACTTTGCTTCTGGTGGCAAAATGAGATTACTCAGATTCTATTAAGACTCTTTTGGTCTCTGTCTTTCTTAATACGATGTGGAGGTGGCGTAATGCATCTCTTATCACTGACTTGCATGTGTGACATGACTCATAGGAAAACCCAGTACAGTTTAGTCTTATTCCACATTCTTTTACCATAAACATTGGTTAAATAAAAACCTGCTTAAGCAGATAACACCCATCCGGAGACTTTTATTATATTAACTAAAGTCTCCCCGGGTGTATAGCAAGTTTTGCACATGGCTGAGGTATTTCCTTGGTCTTCCGTTTTTATTTTACTAACACTGCCCTTTAAGTTCTTTTTCCTACCATGTCTATCTAGGAGCATGTTCACATGGTAAAATTATGAAATTTGTTAATGTTGTTTTGAAACCCCCATTTTTTGAGAGTTGGGCGTAATATATCTTGTGGCTGCTGCAGGTTACATGGCTTATTGCTAGGAAGATAAATTCCAGCAGCTTTAAACAGATTTTTTAAAGTATGTACTTTGCCTCAAAAAGGCTTCTGAGAGTTGGTTATGCTGCTGAGCCAAAAGCACATTGAAAACCTGGTTTGGGGAAATTGGTTCTCCATCCTTTAAATATCTGCTACTGAATGGGTGAATGACTGTTCTAAACAAAATGTCCAACTTTCATCATTGCTTGGACAATGCCTTGTCCCAGAATGCTCTGCCTTTGAGGTCTCCACTGCCCTCACTTTGGTACGAGGGTTTCTGCATGGGTATTAGTGAGATTCCCATCAATATCTAGGCTAATGTCTAGTCGAAGCCCCTTGGGCTTTGTTCTGAATTGCTCGAAATCAGCTGTCTCTGACAACACTGTTTGGCAGTTTTTCATATGTCTTTTAAATTTTAATTATAACCTATCAAGTCTTAAGCAATTATTTCTGGGTTAGACTCTTGATGAATGTCATATCAAGGTGTTTTAATTTAATAGATCCGGAATAACATGTGGTTCTAATATTTTAAAAGCCAATTTATATGGAAATTCATTTAATACAGTCAATACACGGAGACTTGGAAAATTCAAAATCAAAATGGAAAATCGATTCATTGTGATGGAGCAGGTCTTCTGTTAACAAAGGACTAGGTTCAGCTGCCAGGACTTAACACTCCAAATATCACAGTTAAGAAAGAAATAGCAATTTATTTTTCATACTCAAGAAATGAGGAGTAGTTTGTCCAAAGCTGGTGTGGTCTACTGTGCCAGGGACTCAATTTCTTTCAGAGTTATTGCTCTAGTGTTATGTATGATTTCTATTCCTGAGGACACCTCACAGGCCAAGATGGCTGCTGGAGTTCCAGCTGTTACTCCTGTGCTCCACCCAGCAGGAAGGAGGTGGGTAGCAGTGAAGAGGAAGAAGACTTAGCTTTTGCTTTCTTTTAAGGACACTTCCTAAGAGTAGTAGATAAAAATTATTTACACAATTGTATTTGGCATGAAGGGGAAATAAGTAACTTTTTCTTTCTAGATGCCCATATATCCAGTTAATAGTTGACATTCTATTTGATATTCAAAGGGGGGGGATTCTAAATGCATTTCACTAATTTTTGGTATTATCCAATTTTCTAAAATAAGTTGATATAAAATATTAAGAAAAATAAGTTATGTAGTTTTTCACAGTTCAAAAGGGGGGGGGGAGATTAAATACTGGGGAAGGAAATCATTGCCACATAGAGTAAATTTCAAGACTTAATTTTAACAGATCTTTTGCCTTCTTATTTAATGTCTAGAAAAGTCAACTAGTTCTCCTAAGTAGATATTATATGTAAAAGGACTAGCACGGTGTTTGGCCCATAGTCCCTAACAGTACATGATCAATGTGTTTTGATTCTAATCCCCAAGGACACTTTACTTCATAGTTCAAGCAGACTTTAATAAGGGACTTTTTGTAGATCATACCCCAGTTTTTGCATAACAGCAGCAGCAGCAGAGACAGGACGGAGGTATCATTTGCACCAGGATGCCCAGAATACTCCTGTATCTGCAAAGCAGTGTTCTGCTTTTTTATAGAGAAGATAAATGAACAGTTACAAGTGTTTAAGTGATTTCAAGGTAAAACTATTATTGCAGAAACTGAAGCTTGGAGAAGTTAATTGAGAAGTAATTTAGAGAAGCAGCTGAAACTCACAGCCCAGTCGTTTGATCCCAACTAGAATACTGACTGCATTCTTCACTGGTCACATCATCTTGGATGGGTTCCTTGATCTGCTTGAGTCTCTGTGGCAGGCAGGCAGTAAATGAGAGATCTGGACTCAGAATTATTTCCCCGCAATCTAGGGCTTTTGTAAACCACTTTTAGGTAATATGTGTGCTTATGCGAAGTTCCTCTGATTGAAGCAGCCTCACAGCAGAAGGCAGAACTGATGGAGAGACTAGAGGTGGATGGCATTAGAACATGCCACCATGGAGTCTTCACACAAATCCTCACAGTGCCTTAAAAAGCCTGAGTCAGATGGGCAAGGGATTTCTAGTTCTAGAAATCCTCCTAACTCATGCCTCTTCTGTGTTCTCTAAATACAGAATAGGTAGACCATGGATACAGAAGACTCTGGATACTGCCCTGTTTTCTGGGATAAGTATAATGGCAGGGATCTTTCAAACTAAATCATTTACACATCACATTCAATACTTATTCCTACCCACATATCCCAATACTATGGGTTCCTTAATATTTATTTTTACATGGACTTTTAAAGTTTTTAACAGTTTTATTCTGAGCAGGTATCTATGAAATCCACCTTTAATGTGAAAATTACATTTTCTTTCACATATATATAAAAAATATAACTATTAAAATTTTTACAGGGTATGTCTGTCTTTTCACATGCCCCCAGGGACAGGTGGATGGCGTTTTGGGAAGCTCAGAATAGTGGAAAGAAGTTCTGTGCTACTCAGCTTGTAATGTTGAACTGGTTATTAATTAATCTCTCAACCCTAACTTCTCAGTGCCTGAGAGGAGTGGTTAATAATATCTACCTCATCCGAGATGTTTTCAGGATGAAATGAGAAGATATAACTAAGGAGACCAGAATGGTGGTTGGTGGCCTAACAAGTGCTCAGTAAATATTAGGTCCTTTCTTCTTGAACTTTCTTTGGAAATATCAAGCATGCAAACTGGAAATATTAATTCTCAAAAGCAGGAGACAAGGCCGGGTGCAGTGGCTCTCACCTGTAATCCCTATTCTTTGGGAGGCTAAGGCAGGTGGCTCGCCTGAGCTCAGGAGTTTGAGACCAGCCTAAGCAAGAGTGAGACCCATTCTCTACTAAAGATTAAAAAATTAGCAGGGCATTGTGGCGGGCACCTGTAGTCCCAGCTACTCGGGAGGCTGAGGCAAGAGGATTGCTTAAGCCCAGGAGTTAGAAGTTGATGTGAGCTAAGATGACACCAGGCGGAACTCTACAAAGGCTGGTGGAGTGAGATCATCTCAAAAAAAAAGGGGGGGGGGCGGAGGCAATTTGGGTAGATGATAGTAAGTCCTGTGAGAGCTCAGAAGTGGGAGAAAGGCTGAAGTTACTAGAAAAAGGAAGAAGGGAAACATTGAGTGGATGGAGAGCTATCCTTCTAGCCTCTCCATCTCCCTTGGCCCTGGCTGCTCAACATGTGGTCCAAGGCAGAGCATCACCTGGGAGCTTGTTAGAAATGTGGACTCTCTAGTTCCCCCCCAGGGCTGGGCAATCAGAGGTTGCCTTTTAACAAGAACCTTAAGTGATTTGTATCTATAAGAATCGCTGCTATGCACACTGGTATTCTTTCCTGGTATTCTTTCTAAAACTTATTTCAAGTAGGGGGCTCCTCCTGGCTCTAAGTGTATTTCCTTGTACCAGTATCACCTGGGCCTTCCTGCTCAAAAATGCAGATTTTCCAGTCTCACATCATCCTGGTCCTGGAATGTCCATTTTTAGGCAGTATGTCACATGATTTTTAGGGCACTTATTTGGCAATTGCTTTTCTAAGCCTTAAACCAAATGATGGAAACTCTGCCTTTATTCTTCAAAGATGTTTGCATTCCAACAAGGAAAAAGGTTTTTAAGAGTATGAAAGACAGCCTTCCCTGTGGTGTTAGCATTAAGGGGAGGACCTGAATTCAACCTGTGTGTGCTCAGAGTCCCTTCACAAGACCACATAATAACAAAGCTTCCCGGGAAGGTGATATCTTAGTGAAGTCATCTTTTTTTTTTTTCCTTTTTGTATTTTACATTTGATTTTTTTGTAACATTTTGTTTTTTAGCCGTGCTATCAAGACTAATCAGGATCTTCTCCCAGAAACTCCATGGACACATATTTTCTACAATGATTTTTGGGGGACTCTTCTAACTCACAGTGGCAGCCACAAGTCCTACCGGCCACTCTGCACGCTCTCTTTCCGCCTGAACCACGCCATTGGAGGGCTGAATCCCTGGAGCTACCATCTCGTCAATGTCCTACTGCACGCGGCCGTCACTGGGGTCTTCACAAGCTTCTCTAAGACCCTCCTTGGCGATGGATACTGGACCTTCATGGCCGGCCTCATGTTTGCCTCGCATCCCATTCACACAGAGGCAGTGGCTGGAATCGTGGGACGGGCCGACGTTGGGGCCGGTCTCTTCTTTCTCCTGTCCTTGCTTTGCTACATTAAACACTGTTCTACCAGAGGCTACTCGGCCACGACTTGGGGCTGGTTCCTGGGGACAGGACTGTGCGCCGGATGCAGCATGTTGTGGAAGGAACAAGGAGTGACTGTTCTTGCCGTCTCAGCAGTTTATGATGTCTTTGTCTTTCACAGGCTGAAAATGAAACAGATCTTACCTGCCATTTACAAAGTAAGTGATTGTTGGCTCTTGAGCATTGGATTACTGAGTAACCTACTTGCTTGGGCCTTTGCCACCATTTAAAAAGCAAATTTGTTCCTCTTCAAGCAGAATTTTTTATAAGTTCCTTTTTGATCTCAGTAAGTGGAAGTGTCCCTCTTGACCTTTCTCTACTAAGCAGGGTTTCAGTCACTGAATGTTTTATTTCTCAGATTTCTTATTTTCAGGGTTTCAGAGGTGGTAAAGGAATCATTTTGCTTTGTAAAAAAAATTAGCATCTTTACTTTTTAATTGTCTGTGCCCAAATTCTGTATAATTCAACACATTACCTTTAATGTTTATTTGTAAAGTTAACACAGCTGATAATAGCATTAGATGCTAGAAGACTCCATAGAGGGGAAATTCTCTGCCGTTTGTTAATATTACTCTTCCTGAGTTGACTTTGGAAAACAACCCTTCTCTGCAGTGCACTGGAAGTCAAATTCTTAAACAATGAATCATATTCACTTTTTCTTGTTGTAGTATAAGAATAGAAGAGTCAAAATAAAAAGTGGTTATTAAGTTTTGCCCAGAGGCTAACTGAGACCTTTGCCTCTGGGCTTAATATTTGTTGTTCTATATTCCCTTAGTGGTTTCCAAGGTAGTGTTGTTTGAAGGTCACAGAAGAATTTTAGGATCCCCATACTCTTAAAGAAGACCGAGCAGTTTTCTGCTAGAATATTAAGGAAGCCACAGGGAAGACAGGGTGCCTTGAAAACCGCCTACTTTATCTCTCCATTATCCTGTACTTAACTAATACCCTTCCTTTGACTTTAATTCAAAGAGGTCACAGACCTTGGCTGGCTTTGTTTTAGGCAAGTTCCCACTTTTTTTTTTTTTTTTTTTTTGAGACAAGGAAGGAATTAAGGTTTTGGATACTAGATGTTGGAAAGCTGTCAAGTTTTCCTAGTTTTGACAACTCTTTCCCCCATCAATTAACAATTTTATTTGAAATTGAACTGGGAATAAATTGAAGAAAAATCGAGAGAAATAGAAAGCAAACGTTTTTAAAAATTGCTTTCTCCCCCCCCTCCACTTAGTAGGCAGAGTAGTCATTGCTGTGCTTTTGCTTGTTAGGAAGCCTAACCTTTTTAAAGAACTTGCTAAGAACTGAAAAATCAAGGGCTTAATGAAGTTCTTTTGCGATTTCAATTAAATGTTGAAACTTCCGAAGAAAACTCTGGTTAGAATTTGATGCTTGAAAACATATGGTTTGAAAGTTAAGCTCTTAAGTTTCAAATCAGTTTTAATTATTTCAAGGAAGTTTGGAGAGAGTAAAGAGTAAATTGTTTTCTTCTAAAACAATGTCATCAGCAGTGACAGACTTTCTTGTTTTACTGGATTGAATAAGTATAATTCCATAATCTCCGTGAGTTTTTGTCCTTTGGAGGTTGCGTTCTGTTTGAGGACACAGGTTCAGGGGCTATGGCAGGACCTCCTCTTGGTAACCCGTGAAACATTATGGTTTCTTATACAGAATTTCCATTTCCCCATCTTAAAAATTAGGACATTATTTCGATATGTCAACTCAGGCCTTGCTTTCGAGGTTCTCTTCTAAGAAAATTTTCAATTTTCTAAGCTTATTTTCAAGGGCAGAGTTGCTTATTATGGAGCTCCTTGTTTAACTATGTTCCACATATAATAGTTAAAGTCTAATTTCTTATTATATCTGAAATTAAAACTTACCTGGGTATCCTGTATTTTACCTGGCAACCTTATGAATGTAATAACTTCTTAAGAAAATAAGAAATGGCACTAGCAAAGGAATTCTTAGTGGTAAAGTGTGAAGTCCTCTGTGCTATGAGAAAGAATTTAATACTGTTGAAAGTTGGGTTCTGAGATGTTTTTTAAATGGATACTAGCCAAGACTCTCCTGGCAACCCCTCCTCACAGGGCTCAGCAGCAGCAACGATGGTAGTTGGGGGAAAGGTCCTTCCTCTGATAGTTGCTGTCTCATCTTGGCTCTGTGTGTCAACATTTAAGTTTGGGGCCAGGGAGCTTAATGAGGACATTGGGATTAACATTATAGATTTGTATTGCCATTCACTTTACTTGCATCTGAAACAGAGAGAGCTAGAAAGGTAATAAAATGGCAGAATCACTAGAACATGCCTGGTGCTCTCTTTACTACAGTCTGAAAGAAAGCATGAATTACAACAAATAGATGTGAAGTTAAATTACTAACATGGAGTAGTATTTTAACTCACTGGGACTAGTTCTAATTCCCTTTCTTCATCTAAATATGGAGGCAGTTATTACTCCGGTAAGAGGATTGTATGAAATTATGGGGTGTTTAATGTGAGCTGGAGTGCCCAGTATGTGGACAGGGCCTAGTACATCTTCGTTGAAGGGAAAGAACAAATGTTGATGGAAAGTGCAATTTTTTTTGCTTTAAGATAAACTTCTAGTTGTTTTAGTTCATACTGTGGTTTGACATCTTTGAAATAATGGCTACTTTAGATAGACTAAAGCTGAAGTAAGCAGCTCTAAGCCCAAACTTTCATTTAGAATCTCATGATGGTGAAGCTCATAAACACTGGCATAGATTGCATATGGAAATTATGGAAAACTCTGTATTCCATCCGTAAGATACATAGATTTCTATGCCTGTGTTAAGTTAGAGGAGATTCTTTCTGAAGAAAGGTCCTTTTTAACTTTAAAAGAATAACTATCTTAAATGTCTTACCTGTTAACTCTGCGTCATAGTTATCAAGGTTTGCTAGGTAAAATAAACTTTATTCTCCTATTGAAATAGAACCTATATATAAACAGAAACTTCCAGCTCACAAATGTTGAACTCTGTTATTCGAATTAGAGAACCAGTCAAATATTTAAAACCTATATATTTAAATATTTAAAACCAAGTAAATGCCAGTCTAAAGCTCGAAATGGTTAGGACCAGAGGGGCAAGTGTCTTTATTTTTATACTTTGGTCAGTAATGTTTTCATCATACAGTCACACTCAACCTCTTTCTTCAGTGTGTCAGTGGTTTGGGTTCTGTAAATCTTATTTGAATCAGACCCTGACCCCCAAACCCACATGTCTACCAGGGCCTTGCAGAATGGACAGGGTGAATTGGAGGTCCTGTCTACTTCTGTTCTCTCTACTCTATTACTGCATTAAGAAAATGCAGGTTTCCATCTGGAGAACTTAAGATTTTTTAAAGACAAATCTGAATTTTTCTGTGTGTGTGTATATACACACACATACACACACACACACACGCACACACATATTTTTTTATGTTGATTACTAATTAAAAACAAGAACAAAAAACCTCATTGGGCCTGACAAAATCTTTGAACTGGCTAACTTTGCCCATAAGGCTACAAATGATGCACATAGTCATATTATATAGTCAAGCTTTGGCAGTTTTACAGAAGAAAAGCAGAAGTTGGTCAGGCATGGTGGATCATGCCTATAATCCTAGCACTCTGGGAGCTGGAGGCAGGAGAATCACTTGAGGTCATGAGTTTGAAACCAGCCTGAGCAAAGCAAGACCCCTATTTCTACTAAAAATAGTAAAATTAGCTTAGTATGGTGGCCCACATGTGTAATCCTAGCTACGTGGGAGGCTAGGGCAGGAGGATCACTTGAACCCAGGAGTTTGAGGTTGCTGTGAGCTGGGCTGAGACCACACAGGACTCTAGATTGCGCAACAGAATGAGACTCTGTCTCAAAACAAACAGAAAAAAAAAAATGAAGAAAAAACAAATGTAGAATTTATATTTTTCTTTGATAAAGTGAATGGGAAATAGTAACTAGCATATAGTAGATATTTCATATTTAACGAACAGTATTTACAGTTGCTAGGACAGTTCATAGTGTGCTGAAAGTGTTAACAAACGTAACTTATGTAGCAGCTGTTTATTGAGAGAAGGAATATGACTTAGGAAATATGGTTGCTGATAAACTATAATTCTGTCAATAGTAAGATTTGTCAGAAAACACTAAATATAAAATCTTCAGAAATATGTATGAGTAAAAATCAGTGTTTTAAAATAATTCTTTTCCCACGTTTCAGTTTCGTGTGTTACCCGCTTTATGCTTGGCCTCTAGCACACCATCTGCTGTGGAGGTACTTAGTAAATTATTGAATTCACACTTACTTAAGATTTACCTTTTTAAAGTACACGGCTGAAACGTTTAAAGTAAGATCTGTTCTCTCCCCTTTATATAAGGAGAATTTCATTCCTGGGTTAGTGGGGTCTGGAAGGCAGTATTGGAAGACATGCCTGTCAGAAAAATAAATTTTTTTGACCTCTGACCAAATAATTATTTTAAACGTTCCTTAGATTACTTTCACTTACTTAGTTTTATGTGGTCAAAAAAAGAGGTGGGAGGAGCCTAGAAATACACTTAAACTAGCCTTACAAATAAATACTGGACTTTTATCTCCCCACAATTTTTTTTACAAGCTCCCATGACCCCAGGAGGTACATGGGTAATAAAATCAGTAAAAGCAACATTTTTCTTACCCGACATCAGTTGCTGCTTGCCTAGCGGCCATTTTTTTGTGCTTATTTAACATCTGTTAACTGTTTTAATGTGGAAACATCTTTTCTCTCTTTATTAACCTCATAATCGCTTTTTCAGTTACAGGTGGAAAAAAAAAATCTGAAAAGTCAACATAGCAAGTCTAACAATTGCCCAAGATCATTTGGAAAAATGAAACCCTTTCAGTTTGATCTTTTCAAAATTTTTCTAGTCGTGACTACCTTTGTTCTTTCTTTTGCTACACTTGCTACCAAGATGTGCATTATCTGGGTATACTTTTCTTAATTTTTGTTTGTTTTTTTATTTATTTAAATCATTAAATAAATCATGTGTGCATTAATGCAATCATGAGGTACAATGTGCTGGTTTTAGATACAATCTGAAATATTTTCATCACACTGGTTAGCATAGCCTTCACGGCACCCTCTTAGTTATTGTGTTAAGACATTTATATTCTACATTTAGTAAATTTCACATGTACCCTTGTAAGATGCACCCTAGATAAGCTTATTTTATCATAATAGGGGGCATTGTCACATTTGACAAAAATGAGTCTTTTTCCAGACATACAATTTTTTTTTTAAAAGCTAAGGGTGTGAATGATGGAAAGTGCTCCTGGTGAGTGAAGTTTACCTTTGTCTTGAATATTGCATAAGCTTTATTCTATATTTAGGTATAGTGATCAGACCAAACAGGCCAAACCCAAATTTTCAGATCACTTAGAGTTTCCTGAGAATGAATTCCGAGAGTGGCAGTTTACGTCACTGTGTGCACACTACAGAGATTCACTGTGGTATCTGTGCACTTCTCACTATTTTGGGATAGAAGATCCTGAAAAGGGAGATCCTTAGCCTGTAGGTATTTGCCTATCGAGTCCACATGCACTTTTGTATTTGAGCTGCTGGGGATGGAATTGTTGTCATTTGTGGCTTTGCCCCTTTATTAACTAGCTTGTGGCTCATTTTGATTTCAATGGATGAAATATGGCGTATTTGCTGTTTTTGATTGTCTTCCATCAGTGTCTGTACCCCTCTACTTGAGACAGTATTCCTACTTCATGACTTTCATTTCCTTTATTTGCTTTATCCTTGACTTTGTGACAATCCAGATGTAGCAAAATACTCTGATTTTGATCACACTATCTCCTAGCTTTATTGAAACCGTAGGGCTATTTGTCATGCACTTACAAATGAATTTGGGTTTCCTCCCAGTAAACTTGTTGCATTTAATATTCATGACCTGTAGCACTGTGTAACTTTGAACAGCTGCCAACGTTGCTAACCAGATAATACCACAAGGTTAAGGCTCAAAAATATTTTACAATTCAGAGAGTCAAAGGTAAATAAAGTATATTATTCCTGCAGGTTGGTGCCTTTTTTTCCAGCTGATTGAAGGTGATTCTTTGGTCTGTGCAAATTCAAGCTGAGTAATTCAAATTTGGGAAGCTGACTACCATTGCGAGTATTTACAATGCTTGCGTTATAGTGTTAATATCTGGAATAGCCATCTAGTCACAAATTATCGTTTTGAAAAGAAAACATGCCTCTTTGTGCCAGGCACTCTGTTAGGCAATGCCGAGCTTCAGAGATGAATTGATGAGAATATGCCCATAAGGGCTTCATGGAGTAGTGTGGAGTTGGGAATAGTGCCTGAAAGGGTAAAACCAAAATTTGGGAGCAACAAATGAGATAAGGGAGGCACTGGGAGTGGTGGGAGAGTTTAGAGAAATGGGTTTACTTTCAGCTGAGCGTAGGAAATGCCTCTGAAGCAGAGACATTTGAGAAGAACCTCAAGGAAGGTTAAGATTAGGGACATTTGTAATTGGAGAGGTGGGAAAGAGTTCAGGACAAAGCATTAGCAATACATAGAGGGGAGCTTACGGAGAAGTGCTGGGGCCACCAAGGAGCTGTTTTGGCAGATATGTAAGAGCGCATAGCATTTATACAAGAAAATGAATCAGAGGTAGATTGAGATCAGCTAGACTCAACTGGTGACGGGAGGAACCTTTTTAAGGAATATTGTAGCTCCCAGAGGGTTCGGTGACAATGCATGGTTTTTAAATGTGCTTACAGTTTGGTCCATGGAAAAAGTCTCAGGAGGAATGTTCAGGATGGCTCTAGCCATTTGTGGGATGAAGGAAGGATTCCTTTGGAGATTTTGGAGATGAGACAGAATCAGACTGAGCACTTGGGATTTCTGTCTCATTCAGTGTGCCTCCGATCAGTGTGTATCTTGTTCTTTAGCATTCAGTAAGATAGCATTTTCTGAAGACTAGTATTTTACTTTTTCTCCATAATATTTGGCATAGTATTACACAGTCTTATTGAGAAACAGGGAGTCCTTGAGGGCTTTTTCTTGTCTTTTTTTTTTTTTTTTTTTTTTTTTTTTACCATTTTTGAACAATATTCAGACACTACCATGAATGGCCAGAAGTACAAAATCCCTCTTTGTGTTGTACAGAAAGACAGAAAAAAAAAATTACTAAAAGGCTCCTTTTTACAGTACAGAATAAGATACTCTATCAGCGCTGAATTTCAACCAGTTAACTCAATACTCGTCAGTGAAAATGACACGCAAATTGGATCTTGTGATGAATAAATAATGAGTCTCATTGAAATCTTCTATGCCGTTCTCATAACACTGTGTCTGGGATGCATATTACATCACTCGGCTCAATTTTCGATAACCTGCTGCCTCAGAGGAATGGCAGGGGGGTCTCGTCATTATCAGGTTACTAGGTACTGTCAGTTTCACAGAAAGTGATGTGGTTTGCACAAATTTGAAATGCGTTGTAACTGCCTAGAAGCCGGATTCCTGTCTTAAATGCCTAGAACAATGGAAAGAATAATTTAGTGTTGATTTGGCAAATGAAATTTTAGCTTTAGAAAACCTGATTCTATGACTACATTAGGGATGCCTTAAAAGGCATGAATGGGGTGGGATGGATAAAACGGACTATTAAATCAAGTGCACTGGTAAACTACATAAGAAAGGTGACTGTGGTAAAGTTGATTAATGTTGTAAGTTTTAGTTTTCTTTTAAACATTCACTTTTCATACATACCTGTGGATCATAGCATTTCTTTCTTTAAAAGGGATAATAAGAAATCAAAAGGGAAAAACAGCACCTGCTGATGCCAGTGTGTGGTGATTTGGCGATAGCAAGGTCAGTGTGCCCTTGCTCTCTGCGCTTGTCTCTACGACGCCGCAGCTCCCAGATGGCTCCTATGTGCTCCGTTAGTCTGATTATAACTGCTGCTTCAAGTGAAATAGCATGAATTCAAGATTTAATACATGTTTCTTCAGTAATTATGGCCTTGATTAGTGAAGTCAGTGTTTTCCGTTTCAAAGGACAATTTCTTTCTCTGCATGTTTATTCATTTAATTTCAGGAAATCAAACAAAATGCAAAGATCTTAAGACTCCTTGATGTGATAGGGATCTGCAATGCCTGTGGTTTTGGTATGTGGTTGTCACTTTGCTTAAAATTTAAGGTTCAGGGAAAACGGCAGGAACAACATGGAAAAATGAAGGACACATAAAAAATGGTGGAGTTTTTAGTAACAGAAGACATGGAAAACTCAGAATTGCCACTAAAATATTGCAAAACATAAACCAAAAGCCATGTACTTTTAATTGAAACTTCGATACGCAATATCAATTGTGGGAATTTAAAAATAGATGATGTATGTTTAAAAAACTAAAATTAATTTTTTTTTGTTTGTGTGACTTGTTTATGCCTGTTAGCAGACCAACCAGCACTTTTGTGACCAACGGTATTGCATTTAAGTCTCCCCCTTCTTCAAACAGGGTTGCGTTTAAGTGTGTGTATTCTGCTGAAACAAGCAGAATGGCTACAAGTCAGATTATACCAAGTCTTTACGTGAATGATTTGAGTGCCTTTCAATAACTTTAATGAATTGGAAAATTCCAAAGTATGTGGAATTTTTATTTGTCCTATGTTGAAGACTCAGGAGAAAATTACCAGTTTGTATTGTATGTTTTTTCCTAAAACTTATGACATAGTATGATAAAAGTTAAGTATAATAACTTAACAGAAAGCTACTGTTTACTTTGAGTACCCATTTGGTATTTGGCTAATGTTGCATGCAGCCGTGTGCATGTGGCTATTGTGAAAAAGCCTTTAGATGAGAGCCTACAGATAAATGAGCACATTTTCTACTTAAACCTTTTCTAGTGGTATAAATAACTAAACTTCTTGGAACATCAGTTACATGATCTGTAAAATCAAGAATATAATATTTACCTTGTGCGAGGTACAGATATAGCAAATGTACACTCTTCAGTCAAGAACAGTGTCTAGTGGGGATCTGGACTGTCATCAACATTTTACTGAAGTCCTACAGCATTTTAATAGTAGTGAACTTTTATCTGTCATTTTATGGAGGACTCAGCGTGACTGTGCTAATTTAGACTAGTTAATGGATGTAAGAAGAAATGTCAGTCAACAAAGAAGACTTGCTCTCCTGTTCCCCACTGCTGAATATGAAAAGACAGCTGAGGAAAAGTAATCTCCAGCGATAATTCTTCTAAACAGGATTACTTTATTTTTTGTGTGTGTACTCAATTGCAACCAAGTATATGGCTGTTGCTAATATCTCGTCTTAATCTCATACTTCTCTGTCCTGTCTCCACCGCCCCCTTTTGGGTTCAGGAAGGTGCGTTGCTTATGTATCTGAAATGGGGGGGTGGGGGGGGTACAGCTTCGTTATTCTCCTTCCACCACCCTGTTTCCTATGTATTTCCTGTTAGCCAGGTTTATGGTAAGGAAAGTCAGTTGAGTAGCTACAGTATCTCAAAGCTAAATTCGAATATTTTTTACGAGAAAGAGGAAGCACTGTTATCACCTAAGAGCACGTTAATCTTTCTCTTATTTTTCAAACCTCACAGGCAATATTGTTGCAGCCAATTCCAAAATCTCTTCTTACAACAAACCTTTTCTGGGAAAGACTGAGGCTGTTTTTGTTATTGTTCATTGGTCTAAACTTTATTTCCCTCCCTCTTAGAGAATACAAGGCAGAAAGTTTGTTTTCAAAGCAAGATGATTTTCTGACAGCCAAAAGCATTTCATAAAATATTTAGACATCTTAATAACCATCAGCCTAAATTTTTTTTTTTTTTTTTTTTTTTTTTGAGACAGAGTCTCAAGCTGTCACCCTGGGTAGAGTGTCATGGTATCTTAGCTCATAGAAACCTCCAACTCCTGGGCTTAAGGGATTCTCTTGCCTCAGTCTCCCAAGTAGCTGGGACTACAGGCGCCCGACACAACGCCCGGCTATTTTTTTTGGTTGCAGCCGTCATTGTTTGGCGGGCCCTGGCTGGATTCAAACCCGTCAGCTCAGGTGTATGTGGCTGGCGCCTTAGCCGCTTGAGCCACAGGCACCTAGCCAGGCTAAATAATTTTTATAGAAACTTAAATCTTAGAAACTACAGTTTGACGGATCCACAGTTAAAATGGTTTTTGGTGTCAGAAAATACAACATATAAGAATCTGATTTAATTGACAGGTGATACATGGGGTTAGTGGAGGGGGGTGATCATTGACTTTAAAAAAGACTTTACAGGATTCATCTTGCATTTTCTTTGAATATACCAAACGTGGGCAATCATCAGCCTCTCATGGGGACACTATTTTAAACTAGAGATGACAGCATAAAATTGGAAGCTGCCAAATAAGAACCTTTTGGTCTGCTGCTCCCTTTTGTTTCAGGGAGTGAAGGGGTGCTAGTGGAGATGTGGTAGCAGGGGACCATTATTAAAAGCTTCCCTAGAGATGTGGGTGCATACTGGATCTGAGACCCACTTGCCATACACTGAGAATCGAATTCTCCTGTACAGTGTCATCCCATGGTATAAAATTATTCAGTAAAACACAAGATTTTGTATCTGGAGAACATTAGAAACCATCTGCCTGTCTCTACATCACTGCCTCTGAGGCCCACAGGTATTAGGCACGTGATTAGCTTGAGTGGAGCCAGCAGTGTATTGTGCTCTTGCCCTCCAGGTCTGATGCATTCATCACTATACACATTGTGTAATTTTTAAAAACTTGTTATGAAGGTAATTTTTAATTGCCCAATGGGACTTAAATTAGGCTAGTAACAGACTTCCACATACCTGTCATTCAAGTTTATCACTAATTATGATTCTGCCCTTTTAATTTCATCCTAGGTTCTCGTTTCCTGTATTAGTAATGACAGACTTCCCCTTGAAATTGAGGTTCGTTGTTGCCTTCCTCCCGGGCCCCTCTTTCTCTAGCTTCATGATGTGTATTTTGTCATCTTAGTATTCCAGCTTGATTTAAACCTGAGCTCAAATGGAATATTAACACTTGTAGATATTATGAGCTAAACACAGAGTATATATTTTACGACAATATATTTTTCTTCCCAATTTGGTTACTTTCCTCTGCTAACACTTCCCCACTGTTGGAAATAGGTTATCTGTATTTGTCTTTGCTGAGCTTAAGATTGGTCTAGAAGTAGAGAATTAAGACAGAGTAATTTTTTCTACCTTCTTTCAACTCTGTAAGGAACCACTGCACAGCTCAAGAATAAGGAAAATTTTAGACATTAGCTGGGGTGTGTAATCGTTCCTTCTGTTACCCGTAAAATGAACGTGCTGGGATTTTAAAATACACTGGAGTCTCAAACTTTCTTTGACCGTAGAATATGACTTTTGTTTCTTGCTATCTGGTGAATATTTGAACGGGAGACAATCTTAATGTAAAAAACAAGAAAGACTCCCCAAGTGAACATTTTCATAGATAAAATAGCAAGAAAGGAGAAAATGTAGAGGTGAAAAATGGGCTGGTGCCGAGAGAAAGGGGCTGAATTTAAGTTGTCAAAGCAGCAGCCTGAAGCTTCTGGTTCTTGGACAGGATAATTTGTAGTCTTAGATTCTCTTGCATTCTGTGGTATAATCTTCTCCATGGCTGTGCTGACTTCCATATCGTTCACAAAGGAAGAGAAATAACCTCTCTGAATTCATTAGCTTTCATTTGCATACACACAGAGCTGATGGTAATGATAACCACCATTTATCAGGGCTTAGTGTGTGCTAGCAAAGGGTGCGGTATTTTGTTCCCTTCTATGAATAGTTATTAACCCCATTTACAGATAAGATACAGAGAAGATAAACTCACTCTTACGGAATTGAAATAATTAGCCCAAGGATTCAGAATATACAGCACAGAGGGGATCTCATCCCAAATGTGTGACTCCAGAGCTCATGGACTTCCTATTCTACTATTTTTATATGTTAGCAAAACTGAAAAATCCAAATAGTATAAAATAAGTATATATATTTTTGCACATTACATTGCTTTGGGATCAATTGTCTTTACTTACAGTAACTTTAAATACAAATAATCTGTGCTTCCGTGTATAACAGCTATTTTTATGGTTGCTAAAAATGCAGATGGATCATACGAATACCTTTCAGTCCCCAGGAAGAAGCAGACTTATACAAAAACTATTACTGTGTACTATGTGCTAATAGAATTCCATATAAAATGCAGGAGAACCACAAGTGCCACATAAATGAATTCAGCCTGATGAGGGAAGAGTCAGATAGTGACAGAAAAGTAGTGGCATCTAAATAAGCTCAATTCTTCCTTCTTTCTTTCTTTCTTTTTTTTTTTTTTTTAAACAATACTGTTTAATATTTGTGGCATTCATTTATGTTTAGAGTCAACTTCCATTTTTCTCCTCTGTGCCTCTCATGTGACAAGAATCTTGTTAGATGCTTTTTTGTTCATTTCTTAACGTACTAAGCACCTTGTAGATATTGAGGATAAAATAGTAAAGAAACAGACAAATACCCGTACTCTTGGAATTTACGTTCATTTTCTGACAACTGTTATTATAACTCTGGGGTTTTATTTTTACCCCATTTTACACAGAAGTTTTAATGAACTCTTTTCAAATTACTCTGCATGCAGTAAAACTGAGTTTCAGAGTAAAAAGTAGTCTTATTATTTAAGACGTTCAATGAGTAGTGATACACGTGTAAGCTTTGGTTGGCTTTGGCAACCTCCTGGAGACCCGTGACTGGATAGTCTTTTGCATACCCCTGTGGCAGAGAGGTACAGGCACTAAGATCTTGATATTCTGAGCTTGAACATCACATTGGCCTGCAGAGGGTATCATTTCCAGGGTGTCTTTGCCCTGCATGTACCAGATTTTAAGGAGAGGTTTGTGCATATATCTTTGAGGTTGACTTGACTAGATTTGCCTCAAGTTCTTATCCTGTGTCCTCCAAAATGCATGGTATTTCTCAAAAACATGTAAAAAAAAAATCTGCAATCAGTTGAGATTGAAGCATTTGGTTTGTCTCTGAATTTCTTACTGCTGCCTCACTGCTCAGAGGTCACGTTAACTTATTAGAGTATTATTGACAGGCCAGGCATTCCTAATGGCTTTACATGGAAAGAAAGAATGAGTCTGCCCAGGAGAGGTTGCTTTATAATTCAGATGAAGGTCTTATTCCTGCAAATTTTGTCAAAAATACAGAATTGCTTAAGCTAATTAGCAACATTGTGATGCCAAAGAGTGTATGTCTAAACACATATTTTTGGAACTCTAAGCTCACATATTTAGTGTGGATTGTAAATATGAGTTTTCCTCTATTTCAACAGAAAAGGGATGATTCTTTTCTATTTCAACAGAAAAGGGCTGTTTGTTCCCTGACTCAGCATCTAAAAGCCATGAGGCCAGATATGATTCTGATTTTTTAAAATTATTCAAAGGCAATAGGGTTCATAAACTCTGCATGATATTACCATCCTAACGTGGTAGCACTTTGTAAAAAGAAATGTTTAGTCTTTCTGCGGGGAAATTTGTGAATATTTGCAGTAAATAGAATAATTACAAACTGCCTCATATCAGTTCAAGTAGAATTTTTTGTTTTCTTTCTTACAGTTTTATTGAGATATACCAATTTAATGTGTACAGTTTATTGGATCTGAGTATAGTCAAAAAGTTTAACTATCATAATCTTAATTCCACATTTTTGAAATTTAGATAGGAATTTTGGACCTGTAGCTACCTTTTTTTTCAAATTTAGATAGGAATTTTGGACCTGTAGCTACCTTTTTTTCAAAGATGTAGGTGTTTGTTTTCAAGTTTAACAGGATGTATAGGGAAACTTTTTGACCTTCAACCATAAGGGTAGGTGAGCCTGGTTAAGATCTTAGTGAAACCCCTGAGTGTTTTCACTGGCTCCTTTAATCTGCTTAGCTGTCTTGTTTACTGTTTAACAAATTAGTAATAGAGTTTGGGTAAATAAGGTATCTTATTTAGGGTTATGTATGGGTTACAATACTTGGATCCTTAATTTGATTTTTCAAAACTGATAAATTAGAGAGCCTACTAAATGCCATTTTCTGGAATAAGCATCTTATGTCAGTTTGATTGCTTTCTTAGCTCTGTGTTTGGTACATGATGCAGCCTTTGATTTTTGCATGAGGAACAGTGGTTTACAGTGTACATATGAATCTGAGCTCTTCTTATTTTTCCCATCTATTTGCCTGTCAATGTTTTATGTATATCTTACAAATGCAGCAATGATAAGGTTATATTTAAAATATAAAATTGGCATGTTTTATTTTCTTTGACCAGATGTTTAATTAAAGTAAAAGTGCTTGTAAAATCCTAGTTTCTATCCCATTACTTATTTGAAAAAAATGAAACATAGTTTTAGGCAAACTAAACATTTAAGTAAGAGACTGAATTTGCAATAAGTCTTTTATTCCTTTAAAGAAGTAGTCATCCTAAAACATACCCAGCTTATTACTTCCTAGAGGTAAATTCACTACTGAGCAACTTTAAAGAAGCAGTAACATAAAGTTAATTGCGGGAGAATGATTCTATAAAAATTTAATATGCCATTAAGACATTGGCTGATTTATATCAGATTTGTATAAAGGTTGTTTGAACCTATACCTTGTGTCCAGCTGGTAGCCTTTTTCTGGATTAATTATGTGAAAGCCTCTGAAAAATATTAGACATTTGAGAGAAGTTGTGATTTCAGAGATAAAGGGAAACGTGCTGTGAAAAGCATGGCCCTGTGGTGTAATGAGATATACCCTGCAGTTCTAATCAGGAGGCCCAGGTTCTCACACGGTTTTGCCACTACCTACCTGTGTAATTGTGGACAAGTCATTTAACCTCTCCAGGAGTTTTTCCTAATATGATCTTTCCTGAGGATAATTCAAGATCCAAATTACATCATTCTATTTTAATCCAAATTTTTCAAAAAGCTTGTACAATTTTTTGATATAATCATGTTCTTGACTTTGAAATTAGATTAGAAAGAAGGCTTTCTTGTGCAGTTATTAAGTTCCTTATTCATTTTCAGTAGCACAAATTAGGTCCCAGAGTGCTTTTAATTTTTTTTTGTGTGGGCCAGCTATTTATTGCAAACTGTAGTTGGCTATACATTTTATGTTTCATTCGCATAAATCTGTTTGGATTTAAAACAATATCACATTCTACCTTTTTTTCATGATTAAGTTAATCTTTTTTATCATCTTTAAAACTTAAATACAGTGAACAGTCAATTGTTGAAGATGGAGTCTCTCATGAGTCAGTCCTGCTTTGTAATCCTTACTGTAGACTGAAACAGGGAATGATGCCATTTTTACACTAGCTATGCTATTATCTTAATGTATATAATCAGAAACTGACAGATTCCTTGTTCTATGCAAGAAAAAAAAATACTGTGTTTTCCTTAAATACTGAAGTTAATTTCCCATTCTTTATAGAGGAATTTTAAAAAGACCTAAAGAAATATTATGAAGTATCAAACTCAGGCTATTTTTCCTTGATCTCAGAGGTCTTGGGTACTTACTCTGTAAAGGGCTAGATGGTAAATGTTTTCTGCCGTGAGGGACTTAAGAACTCTGTCATAAAGACTCAGCTCTGCGGTTTGCATGGCAGACAAATGGGTGTGGCTGTGTTCTGGGCTGTAATTTGCTGACTCCTGATCTTTCTAGTAATTTAGCTTGTAAACTCATGGATATAAGTAATTTAGCTTCTCTGAAAATACTAACTTCAGGACAATGCATTTGTAAAAATATAAATACAATTTGTATTTATTTTACAAAGGGCTTTATGTTCATTGGTATTTTTCTATCTGGATTTTTAACACTTTTATCATAAGAATATATATTTTAATTTTTTTTTTTTTTTTTAGTTTTACAGTTGAAGAAGCCAATACTTCTTATACTCAACAAGTAGAATCACTAGGGTTTTTTGTTTGTTTGTTTGTTTGTTTGTTTGTTTTTCCCTGAGACAGAGTCTCAAGCTGTTGCCCTGGGTAGAGTGCTGTTACATCACAGCTCACAGCTAACTCGAACTCTTGGGCTCAAGCGATTCTCTTGCCTCAACCTCCAAAGTAGCTGGGACTACAGACGCCTGCCACAACACCTGGCTATTTTTTTCTTGCAGTGATCATTGTTCAGCTGGCCCAGGCTGGGTTCAAACCCACTGCCTCCCCCGACTCTGTGCATGTGGCCTGCGCTGTAACCACTGTGCTATGGGCTCCTAGCCCATCACTAGATTTTTACTGTTTTCTGCTTCATGTCAGACCACCTGAGCACACTGAGGAGGTTACCTGTGACCCCACTTTGTGTTACTAGCATCTTCTTTACCCTAAAATTTTGAAAAGGAAGTCCAAAGTTAGCATTATGGCTATTCTTTAGATACTGAATTCAAAGTAATCAGACAAAGCAAACTTTGGTAACAATTCCTCTGTAAAAGAAGCCTAAGTAAGCAGAAGGTGATTTCCAAGAATAACCACCTCTAGAAGTTCACAGCAGCTGTAAAAATATCTTCACTTGTAATTTAGCTTGTAGCGTGAGTCCTGGAATTTTTTTCCTTTTTCTTCCTCTTTCTCCCTCTGCTCCCTATGTTACTTAAATATATTGAACATATTAACATATTGTTCTTGATACAAAGGCCAAGCACTTCTATCACAGAGGAGAGCTGTCACTGGGGAAAAAGAAATAATAGAAGTAAAGCTTGTACCAGTTAAAATGTAGTATTTTTTTTTCCTTGACCAGAGGTGGTGCTAGTGGAGTAGTGGATGGTGTGTTTCTTACAGTGTTCACCTTCCAGGTAGTGATTACGTGTCATCTCAAGTTTTGTGATATTTTGTGAAGTTTTGTGTATTGGTGGTTATGACATGACAGTTTAAGAATAAATTTACCATGTTACATCTCTTACCGTGCCTCTGAAAATAGGTCATTTTGTTTTGTCCAGATATTTGGCATTTGAACAGCATTAGAATTACTTGTTCTGAATTAAGAAAGTGCAAGATATTGAAGCCTGTAAAAGTCATTGTTAATTTGCTTTTTTCCCTGCTTCTCAAACTTACCAGTCTAAAACTCAAATCCTAAATGTTCTATAAATACATCTAATAAGCATTGTTTAATTGGTCTTTAAGAGTATAGCTAAATATCTGGCCCTTTTCAGAGTTACTTCAATGTGTATTTTTCATTTTGCTTTTTCCAATGGTCTATAATATTTTCTTCCCTTTTTTAACCAGGAAGCTGGTGGCATGAGGGGATATGATGCCTGCTCTTTTAATAGTGGTGGAACCTGGGAATCTTGATTTTCACCTCTTTATACCTCAGTGCTCAAATCAACCATTTTGGGAGGATTAAATAAGCTAGTCTGTAAAAATCTCTTAAGCCCATACCACCTAGTAAGTCACTCAACACGAGCCATTTTTATCTATTTTAAAATGCTTACCTTCTCTGCAGATGGGCTAATTTACAAATATGTGCGACAAAGATCGTGTTTACCTGTTCCTGCTAGTAATTTTTTTTTTTTTTAAGTCAGAGTTCATTAGCAAGATTGCAATAAACATGAATATTGTACTGTTGTGTAACATTGCAGAAATATACCAGTCTAATTTTTCTCTCAGTGATGTTAAATTTCTTTATTCACTATAACATTGAACTTAGGAAGTAGCTGAATTTTTTAACAGATACTTAAAAATGAGATTTTTAACAGATGTTGTAAAGAGGTAATTTAAAAATAATTTTTACCCTAGGACCACATTCTCAACTCACAGAAGTGTGCAGTATCATAAAGGTTTTTCTGAAATCCCACAATTATATCCTTTCTAAGGAACTGACAGTTGCTGCTTGAAGAATATTCTGTCTCAGATATTAGTGACTTCTTATGTTTGTATAGGGCGGTATTTTTTACAAATCTTCCTAACACTCTGCTCACCTCCTAAAGACCCCCAGGAAGTGAAGTGGGTATTTTAAGCCCCTTCATCTAGAGCTGGGGGGATGCCCGGAGACATTATGTAATTTTCTACTGTCCTCTTGTTCAGGTGAACTTGGAAGTCAGATGATTCAAAATCTTACTGTCTCTTCCTCCTCCTCCTACTTTTGCTCTTTTTTCTTCCTTACTTCCTTAAGATGCTTCCTTAAAAATAATCCTAAGGATAAGGAACTTGATCTGGCTTCATAGTTCACATACCTTTAAAACACTTTGAAATTATTTCTACGGTAAAGGACAGTCCTTATTTGACAAAGGGGCTTTAAATGCTTTACTATTATTATTTTTACACTCTAATACACTACCAGCTCTGAGGAAGTAAAAATCAAACTATTAATAAAATGTAGGGACACCATAAATTATGGAAGTTAAACAGAGCTGCCTCATTTCTCAGTCAGAACCTCTGCTCTGTGTTTTGTGTAGGGAACAGATGATGCAGATCAGATGGGGCGATGTGATAGTGTCAGGATTCCGGTGTAGCTCACACTTCCCATAGCCGCCTTCTAGCTTACTGTCTTGGGTCATTTTTCTTTGGTTCATTCTTTCAGTCACCTGCTCAATCTTTCATGTACTCATACACCCACGTGGAATGTCTTCTCTGCCAGGTGCTGGTCTCACTGCTGTGGGTAGTGTAGATCAGTGAGCGAACCTGACAGCTCCATGCCCTTACGGAGCTGGTGTTCTTATGGGAGCAGTGAGACTCATTTCTGTAAGAGAGTGATAAAATTAAGATTGTATTCTTTCAGTGTCACTTTGAGCCTTAACAACTTTGTACTTGACCTTTGTAATATGTGATATCTTTTATATATGATGCACGTTGTAAGACTGGAGAGCTTTGAATTGGAAAGGATTAATGAGGCCTGGGGAGCTTGGGGCACTCTGACAGAGGAACTAGAATTTAAGCTGGAGGTGAGGAACGTCATTTAAAATACTGGCAGCATTAGGTAGATGGGCTTGAAACTGGTTTGAATCTGCAGTAATGAGAATGGGATCACTGAGGGGATTTTGAAGTTTCTAACAGTAAAGATATCAATAGGACTTAGGGGATTTTGAAATTTAGATAAAGATGGACCAAACCTTGGATAGTTCTGAATAAGTAGGCTGAGGACATTGGAATCTAAATGTTCTTGGTTTAGGGAATTATTACAGATTCTTGATTTACAGTTTATGGTTAAAAATATAAACAGGCTAGACGTGGTGGCTCATGCCTGTAATCTTAGCACTCCGGGGGGGGGGGGGGGGGGGGAAAAAACAAAACAAAAAACCCACGCCCCCGGCGCCCCGGCGCCCGGCCGCCCCCCCCCGGCCGGGGGGCGGGGGGGCCGCCCCCCCCCCCAAGACCAAAGGATCACTTGAGCTCAGGCTTTTGAGACCAGCCTGAGCAAAAGTAAGACCCTCTCTCTACCAAAAATAGAAGAAAATGGCTGGGCGTGGTAGTACGTGTCTGTAGTCCCAGCTACTTGGGAGACTGAAGCAGGAGGATCGCTTGAGCCTATGAGTTTATGGTTATAGTGAGCTTTGATGAAACCACTGAACTCTAGCCAGATGATAGACGGAGACACTTGTTTTAAAAAAAAAAAAAAAAAAATATATATATATATATATACACACACATATATGTAATATATATTTGTGTGTGTGTGTTTGTGTAAATGACTGAGCCAGGCATTTGATATGCATCCATAGTCCCATCTTCTTCAGAGGCAGAGGCAGAGGCAGAAAGATCTGTTGAGCCCAGGAGTTCAAGGTTAGACTGGGCAACATAGTGAGAACATGTTTCTTTAAAAAGACTTTTTAAAAAATAAATTTAAAAAATTTTAAAAATGAATGGCTGGCATACTAATCCTTGAACACAAAGGAAGGATGAAATGTCTAGCCCTGACTCTGCCTGAGTAGCTCGGCTTCCTTGTAACTTCTGTATACATCACTTTCCTCACAGGAAAATAAACATTGAGGAGTTGTTCTCCAATATTCTGGATTTTACAAAGAGAGATTTTTGATCTCTTTGCATCTCTTCCACCATTTATCTGTGAGCCTTTTTAATAGGAGTTAATGATCTTTTAGATCAAATACCCCTGAGGTCAGAGAGAGTGAGAGCAGTTTGAGGAACTAAAATTGAAGAATTGGGTACGGAGTGAGTACTGTGGGGTTTAGAGTGGGTTGGGACATTGAACCCTGGACTCATAATGAAAGGAGGTGGCTTTGGGTCCCAGTTCTTCTGCTCCTTAGTTGTGAGATTCTGAATAACACATCTTGCCTTTCTGAGTTTGACCTGCTTTTCTGTAAAATACTAGTTTCCAAAGTTTGCAACATCTTAGAAAGAACTACTTGAGAATAATGCATGTGAATGCACTCCGTAAAATGTTCAATCAACATTCATAATTATTGTTACCACTGTTCATAAGTTATTTCCTCCACCTCCCAAAGTGAAATAGAGTATTTTCTAGGTATTGCTGTCTTTACGAGATGGCAGGACCTCACCTGGGAGGAATAAAATGACTTCACAGGTATTTGAGTTTGTTAGACTTAATTATACACAGTTCTCTTTCCTCATAATTTCTGGTCTCTCAGAGAAAAATATAATAGAGCTTAATTTGCATTCCTTTTACTATATCCTTTGGATGACCTGCATTTGTTTAGATTGTTGAAAGAACAAGACACATGGGTTTATTTATGATATGGTACACAATAGAACAAAAATGAATTAAGAGTTATGAACCTTCCTATAAAATTTCTGGTGTGCTTAGTTTAAGAGTTATTATGGAGACCTTTTCAAGAATAGAATTTCCTGATTTAAGAGGTAATTTTGAGTTAGAGTCCAAAGGTACCAGTGCATCCTGTAATTTTTATTATTTCAGGTAATCAAATTTTAGAGCATAGTGTTTAGGATTCTTCAGCTTCTGTTTTCTTTCATGTTTGACCTGCTATGGCATGAATTGCTTGTGCTTTCAGCACACATGGATGTTGCTGGTGTTTACTGCTGTGCTGAATGTACCTTGGAGAGTGCCACACACGGGACAGGGACAGCTGGTGCATTAGAACTAGGAAACCTTTAAATAGGGAATAAAAGCAGCTAAAGGTTCCAGTCAGTTAACCAATCCCTTCCACTTTCCCCAATCTAAATTTACTGAGTGCCTGTCATGCACCTGGCAAAGACTTTCTGCTTGTCTCAGCAGGGTTCTGAGGACAAGGAGCCAGTCAAAAAATGACTGACAATTCAGTCAAGGGAGAGTTTACTAAACCACAACTGTTAAAGCAGACAGAATTCCCATTGGAGGAATGCTTTTTGGACCTAATCCAGTGATAATAATCTATTAAAACAAGTTGTCTAATCTTACGAATTAACTTGAAAAGAGAAGTGGATGCAGGGTAAATTGCAAAATGTTTGCACGTGTAAGTTCAGTTTATTTAATTTTATATAATTAGGCCATGGCAATGATTAGTGCTAATTGGAGCTGTGTTGGGCTGAAAGAATTATTCAAATATGTTTTGAAGACTCATGAGAGATTTCTGCAGTAAACCTTACCTCTAATGTTTTTTTTTTTTTAACTGATAATGGTAAAAATCAAAGATATACATGTTAATTAAAAAAACAGGTTTTAGCCCAGTCTGAAATAATTTGAAAGATAGTATTTTAATGATATTAAGGCTATAAAGGCTAGGCATGCTTAAAAAGATTAATGAGGATTGTTATAATAGGCCTCAAAGTAAGGTAAATGAGAAATTCTTTCAGTTGAAGTAGGATCAAACTTTTGGGTTGTACTGAAGGCCCATTGAAATGGAGAAAAATACTGCAGTGTTGTATGGGTTTCACAGTTCAAGTGTTTTTCTGTTCAAAATCTTTCTCTGAAGTTGTTTGAACTTTCTGAACATTTCAGTTTCCGTATATGACCTTTAGAAGTTAGTAAATGATTAAAATTTGGTTTCAAATCTCATATTAAATAGGGAAAGAAATTCGATTAGAACTAAACTGAGATTTTATCTGTTGAAATTGGTATCCACCACCAACGGGCTCCAAAAATTGCACATTGCCAAATTGCTTCTGGCAACAAGACATTTTGAGAGGCTGTCGGAAGAGAGCCTGGTTGAACTGAAAACGCTTGAGTATTTACATTGTTTTTTTTTTTTTTTTTTTTTAAACTGGGTTATCCCCAAATGGCAGCCACATGAACTGTTTTTTTTTTTTTTTTTTTCCCTGCATAACATGAAAGATGCAACGAATTTATTACATACGAAGTATAATTTCAAGGTCACCCTTTCGATGATTCCAGCCAATAAAGGTATTTAAGAAATTCTTATTTGATGAGGCAAATTATTAATTTGTGCTATAAGAAAAGTTATCCCATGTATTTAGAATAGTATATACTACAATCTAGGTTTACTATTTTACTTTTCAAAAGTTCACTTTTGGAGTGATAAGACCCATAGTCCTGAAAGAGGAGTTTTCATTAAAAAAATCAAATTAGTTTTCATCTTTTCTTACGTCACTCAGCCCCAGATTCAATTTTATTTTTTAAGATGTTTTCGAATAACTCGCCTTAAGGTTCTGTTTGTTGCTACTTTGCCATTTCTTACATATCTTCTTCTGTTAAAAATAGCAAACCAAATAGTCCAGACCAACAAAAGATTTGGGAGCTGTTTTTCTGCAGTAGGTTCTAGTAACCATAACTCTGCTGGCTACTCTCATGTACTTGAAAACTTGGCAAGTCTGTTCATTTATTCTTTATTCTTTTAAGTGAAGGTAAGGGGATAGGGGATAATTCCACTGCTTGTGCAGTAAACCCAGCATGTCTTACTCAACTGGCCTGGTCCTCACTATTCTAGTTCTATTTGATTCTACCCTGGATGACTAATAGTTATAATGTCCACATACATGGCATAGTGTAGTCTGGAGGCTTTCTAAATACTTGAAACCACTGAATTTTGAAAGAAAAATTATAAAGTTGATAGATACTTTCCCATGACAGAACTTTCTCTCAAAAGCTCTATTTTCTGCCTCAGTTGACCAGTTAAGAAAATCAGTGTTATTTTATAGATCAGTGTGTCATTTTGAGAAAAAAAGATGGTCTCCTGCAATATGTCTGATAAATGGCTGCATTTTTTTTCTGTGGGAAACAGTAATTCATGCATGTGGCATTGGATTTCCTCTTTATGTCTAATGTAAGTTGTTAGATAATAGCATTAGAGCATATTCCCCTATAAAAGCTCTCAACAGTGAAGTTATGCTCTTATTAGTGAACATCTATAAGGTGTGTATGTATATGACATTTTGTGTGCATATTTGTTAAATTTTGTTTGTACATGTGGGATCTTTTTTCTTTTTGGTGTCTTTCCTTTTTAATAGGAAAACTCCCACACTCATTAAATAGCTGTCCTTTATGATATCTGTAGAGAGAAGATGGCTGTATCCTAGCCCTCCCCACGGAGTGAAGGAAGTCCCATTATAATTTGTCTTTTTATGTTTCCAAAATGCTGGGCTCGCATGCTTAACTCATTATTCAGAATGGAATGCATCTCATAATGGCTGTGTTGGGGAACTAAAGCCACACAAAGTTACAGAGAATGTTGCAGCTTAATCCATTGGCGCAGGAAATGCATTTGCAATGCAGTTGCCCAGTAGAGGGGAGATTGACATAAAAAAGTTTCTCTTCCAAATTCAATGCATTTTAAGCTCATTGAAGTTTATTTTACCCCTCCTTTGGTGTATTCCTGAAGTACAGAGAAGGTATTTTAAAACAAAGTGAAGTGTTTTGATAGTTAAAAGAGTGTCGTCTTTTTGTTTCCTAGGTCGCAAAGGATATTTTCTTCACATATTTTCTTCATAAAGGCTGGATTGTTTTGTGTCTAACCTGATTTGACCATAGCCCACTGCCTGGTGGGAAGCGTTCAACCTCTTATTTTAAGCTAAACAAGATTACCCCGAAGGCTGGCATTCAGGGGTTTGCTTTCAGCCTAATGGGTTAGGGGCTGTGGCACACCCCTTGCAGGTCCACTAATTGAGCTCTTTGGGAACTTCAGTTTCTAATGGTTACCTCTAGAAGGGGTTTGCCACAGATACGCAAGAAATTGCTAACTGCTTAATTTCCCCATGTTAGCTTAATGAATAAGAATGGGTCACCATGCCAACCAAAACACCATAGCAGTGGGTTTAGAAGCATCCTTCCTTGTTATTTGCTTCCCATGTAAGGGCTTATATTGAGCTACAAATGCTGTAGCATGTCAGACAAAAGCCAAATAGGATTTGAAATCAAGATGTCATCATGCACAGTACATAAAACAGCTGTGGCAAAATAACCTGAATTTGACTTCATTTTATTATTTGTTTAAAAAATTAATTTGAAGTCAGTTAAAATGTTATATGCTTAAGTTGGTATTAAATTTCCATTGTTAATTTTTACTTTCTAGGACCTTTCAGATAGTAATATATCAAATCCCAGCTATTTTGTTTCATCTGATTTCCAAGAGCTTTTCTTTTAGTGGGATAGCAATCATTTTTTTAAATATACTTTATTGTTTAAGACAGTTGTAGGTTTGCAGAAAAATCCAAAACGTAAGACAGGGGTCCCGTATACTTTACACCAAGTTTCCCCATTTCTAACATTTTGCATTAGAATTATTCATTTGTGGCATTTAATCAACCAGTGCTGATTCACGTCACTCCATAACTGATTTCAGATTTTATGTAGTTTTTGCATAACGTCCTTTTTCGGTTCCAGGGTGCTATCAGGATAGCACTTTTTTAATTTTAATTTTTTTTTTCTTTTTGGTCTTGGCTTCTTAGGCTCCTGGTTGTGACAGTTTTTCAGACTTTGTTTTAATGATCTTGATAATTTCCAGAATCCCCAGTTAAACATTTTGTAGAATGTCTCTCCATTGGAATTTGTCTGATTAATAATTTTTTTAAAGTGATTAAACTGGAATTACGGATTTTGAGAGGAAGAACAGAAATGTAAAATGACATTTTCATCACTTCCTCGTAAACTTGACTTGTGACTTGTCAGCGCTGATGCTGAGGATTAGTTGACAGATTTTCCCCACTGTGAGGTCACTAAGTCCATGTGCCTCCCCACCCTGGCCACACCGAGCTAGTCAGAAGGAAGTCCCTATGCATGGACCACTATTAAGGAAGGGGGGATTATGGTCCCCATTTTTTCTGAGGGTGGAGAATAGACAAAAATCACTTAGAATTCTTCTGCAATGATGTCTCTTCTTATTTATTGTATTATCAGTTTGGACTCATAAATGGTTGTTTCATACTTTGGGTTATAATCCAATACTGTTTTTTGGGTTTTTTTTTTTTTGATGCTCAAATTGTTCCAGCTTTGGCCATTGGGAACTCGGAGTTCCTGAGTCCCTTTGACCCTCTGACATATCCCCATCCATGTACCTACCTGTATGTGTGTGCTGAGCACTTTCTCTCTTTTTAGTATTAATGGCTCATCTTGTACATTTCTGGACTGAATCTTAACATCTGACCATTATTACAAGGAGGCTTCTCCAAGGAGGCTTGATTCCTTTTATTGGGAAATATTAGAAATACAGATCTGCATGCTAGGTAACAATCATTTAAAAAATAAAAAAAAATTTTACGCAAGATTAAAAATTCTTTTAAAGTGTGGTTAAGTGAATAAAAGATCTTCTTTCATTTCTTCTCTTTATATTCACTTTATTTTTTTTTACTTTTCTAGATAAAATGGGCATTGTTACCCACTGGTATTAGGAATATAAATAAAGATAATGAGGAATTTCAAACAGGCTGATAGTTATGTTTGTAGTTAAAATAAGGGAAAAATCCCTCATTGTTCATGGTGATGGTTCATTACCAAATTAATCTAAATATGTTTGATTTCAAACTTTGGTTAAATATCATGTATTTAGATATACTAATGGTTTCTGATGAAAGTTTGCACTTAAATATTGTGGTGTGTTACAGAGTCAACATAAATTAAAGAATTCTTTATAATCTAAAATGATAAATATCTCATACTTTTTAAATGCAAATCTTTAATTTTTTTTCTCACAAAAACTAGGTATTAACAGGTTCAATGGATGAGTATATCTTTTGAAACATGAAACATTAATTTTTTTTTTATTTTGTTACTAGTTGGTGTAGGGAAATTTTTTTTTCCCATCCTGTATGGAGAGTAATTATTAAGGGAACCCGTTTTTCTTTTAAAGGGAAACAGTATTACCCTGACAATTTGATTCTGGCAAAACTTGATTAGAAAAAGTTTCTAGCACACATTCATGTGATTAATTATACTTTTAGCTGTGCGTTCATTTTCATCACATGTTTGGAAAGTGTACTTTTATATTCATATTTTGGAGTGACTTTCAGAACTATTTTGGGAAGGAGGACGGAGCTAAGAGAAATCCTATATTATTGGTCTAAGAGAAGCTTATGACTTCAATGATGAAAGGTGAATACAAAATACAGGGATGGATGCTAAGATTTTGTTATGTCTGGATAGCCTATACTTTCAAGCTTATAACGTTCCGATACTTATGCCCCGGGGCGCGGGCGGGCGGGGGGGGGGG
>CAUYPK010065456.1:0-11950 GCA_963574355.1 Loris lydekkerianus
TCATCAAATGGCATACTGGACACTGCTACACACTATGGGGAATGTTAACGTGTGTTCAGATGTAGTACCAACTCTGTAGGAGTTCATAATTTTGTAGAGAAATTATAAAATTTACACATTAAAAAGTTAAAATAAATTCAAAAAAAAAAAAAAAAAAAAAAAGGATATGATTATTCACAATGGAATGAAAACTGGATTTCAGGTTTATAAGATTAAGTCCAATTCAGACAGAGAATTTTCCTAGACTTAAATCAAAACCGAGAAAAATAACAGCTGCACAGACAACTATGTAAACAAGCATAAACATATCCACATTCGTGGGAACTTTCTCTATACTCCAGGGCTGAACGTTCAAGTTGAAAGATGATCCATTCATGTTGCCGATTACTAACACTTTATAGTTACTTAGGGCTTTTGTTTACAGTTATTCCTTCATAGAAAGCTGTAAAAAGGCTAGAAAATATAATCCAGAGGAAAAAAATGACATGTTTTCATGTTAACTATTGGACAGGTAAACATACTCTTGTTATTAACCTTTCTCTCAATATAAATTGTGAAAGAGGACTGGAAAGCAACAAGAAAATATACCCAAATAGTATTTCTGGATTAGAGAAAATAGTCAGCAGTGAGGAAGATTATGTCAAGGTCAGCTCACCTATTGACTTTTCTCAGCAAAATCAAGTGTATGTAAGAAATTAAACTTAAGGTCAGGTGCAGCAGCTCATGCCTGTGATCCTGGCACTCTCAGACATCGAGACAGGAGGTTCCTTAAGCTCAGGAGTTCAAGATAAGCCTGAATCAAGAACGAGATCCTGTCTCTACTAAACTTAGAAAAAGCAGCTGAGTGTGGTGGTGAGCACCTGTAGTGAGGTGAGGAGGCTGAGGCAGGAGGATTACTTGAGCCCAGAAGTTTGAGGTTGCTATGAGCTAGGCTGAGGTCATAGTAATCTAGCCTAGGACAACAGACTGAGACTGTCTCCAAAAAACAAAGCAGCAGCAAATACAAGGGGGGCAAGATTAACCTAGATTAAAAACGGACAAGAAGAAACACATTATTAGTGACAAGTGAAAATTACTTAAACATTACTTTCACCACTGAGATTATCACCCAAATACCCAAGAAATAACTATGAATTTCATTTTGCTCTTGAAAATAATGGTACAGCTGGCTGGGTGTGGTGGCTCACACGCATTCTGGGGAGGCTGAGGTGGGTGAATTCCTTGGGTTCAGGGGCTCGAGACCAGCCTGAGTAAGGGTGAAACTCCATTTCTACTAAAAACAGATAAAACTAGCGAGGCATTGTGGGAGGTGCCTGTAGTCCCAGCTACTTGGAAGGCTGAGGCAAGAGAATGGCTTGAGCGCAAGAGTTTGAGGTTGTTGTGAGCTGTGATGCCACAGCAGAGTGAGACTCTGTCTCAAAAAAAAAAAGTATGGGGTGGCACCTGTGGCTCAAAGGGGTAGGGAGCCAGCCCCATATGCTGGAGGTGGCGGGTTCAAACCCAGCCCCGGCCAAAACTGCAAAAAAAAAAAAAAAAAAAAAAAATAGTATGGCAAAATTTTGATTCAAGTCTTCACATTACTCCTTTAAAATTGGAATGCTCATTCTAATATGAGAAGACAAAGTCTGCAGCCACTAGCTTTAAGAACTCTTATCATGAAGGCAGCTTGCTGTATGAAGTAGAATGTATTCATTTCCTGGGACTGTCGCAAAAAAATTTCCACAAGCTTAGTGGCTCCTAACAATTAAGAATTTATAATCGGGGCTTGGCACCCGTAGCTCAGAGGTTAGGGCGCTGGCCACATACACCGGAGCTGGCGGGTTTGAACCCAGCCTGGACTGCTGAACAACAATGACAACAACAACAACAACAGAATTTATAATCTGACAGTTCTGGAGGTCAGTCATTCTGAGGCTAAAATCTAAGTACCAGTAGGGCTCCCGCTCCTTCTACAGGCTCTGGAGACTGTTTCCTTGCCTCCTCCAACATGTAGAGGTATTCTTGGCTCGCAGCCTTCTCCCTCTTCCTGGCACATCACTTTCTCTGACGCTGGTCGGCCTGCTTCCCACTTAAGGACTTAATTACACTGGGCCCAGATCATCCAGGACTACAGCCTAGAAAAGTTCTCCACTCTTAAGGACCCATGTGATTAGACTGGGCTCCTCTGGATATTCCAGAATAATCTCACCATCTCAAAATCCTTAACCTAATTACAAGTGCAAAGTCTTCTTTGCCATATAAAGTAACATTCGCAAGCACTAGGGATTAAGAAATTGACATCTTTGGGGGACCATGACTCAGTTTACCACCTGAATTAATCTGAATAACAAGGCCCAAGGCTGCTTTTCTACTGCAGCACATGGATGAAAACATTTCATATCTGTTCTTGGTTTGCTATATTCAAAGCCAGCCTCTTCCCTTCTACACAAGAAAGCCCATTTTAGAATACATAAAGGTTAAGAGTCATATTGTTCTGAAAATTGTCTTCAAACAACTCACGAATATATCAATCTCACATATCAGTACTTCAACTCTTATTAGTAACATGTGATTTATTATATACAATGAACAAGGCACTAAAATTTAGAATTTCTAGTAATATATATTTACTGAAATTACTAACATGTAATCCCGACTGTCAGCAGCTCTAAATTGCCATGTCTTCCACTCCTTTGCAACAACAAAGATTATTTGGCTTGTGACCATCCTCTAAATTTCAGTCTTAAGCTACAGGCTATATCAAGTACCTTTTCTGATTTGCAGCAATCCAGTTGTTTTCTACTTCATCTCTGCTGGTGTTAAATCTATAAAGAGTAGGTTTCCATCCATGTTGCCGTGATCGAGGGGCAATAGCATATTAGCCACGGCGTTTGACACAGAGGGTAGCTCCTTTTCTGAGATGCTGTCTTCACCTGCTCTAGGGAACACTATTTTCTCTCATTTCTTCTCCAGCTTTACCAGGTACTTTTTTCATTCTCTTTTCCTGGTTCCCCTTCACCTCTCCCATATTTAAGCTTGAGGATCCCCAGAAGTCAATCTGTGAGCCTCTTCTCTTTTTACCCATACCATTGGTTCTTACTGGGGTTGATGATTTGGAAATGCCTACAGGCATTTTGGGTTTTAGCAACTGGAAAGGGATTGGCTACTGGCACGTGGTGTGCAGAGACCTGGGCAGCCCAGCCCTCCACAACAAAAACCTACTCAGCTCAAAAATGGCAGTAGTGCCAAAGTTTAAAACCTCTTTCCAAGCAAGATAAAGAAAATAAGAAAAATCGGAAAACTCAGGAGAGTTTATGCTGAAATTTGGCAGTTTCTAAAATATGTTCACTGTTTGGGGTGATGCTACTCATATCTCAGATACCCTCGGGCTGAATTGCTTTAAAGCAATTCCAAGCACAGAGTAAATAAAGCAAGGTTCTCATTTTATAAGAACAAACAGTTCAATTTAAAATTGAAAACAAAACAAAACAACCAACTGGGGTCAATATATTACTCCCTTCACTGTTCTAGCATTAGGCTCACTTCTGACTATCACAGACCCTTTACGGGTCTGCTGCCCCATAAAGACCAATGGATTCAATTCTGACAAATCGTTCATTTGCTGCAATGCTTCCTTTGCACGAAGGTCATCTAGAACTGCATTTTAAAATACACCTCCTGACAAGAGACAAGGGAATACTCTGAAAAGAACCAGCCTCCATGATCACTGCCAAGAAACCCAAACACAGAGCTCAAATTCTTCTTAAAGTAGAATTCCCGTTATTCCAGTCATCTCTTTATTAACTGGTCCTATAATACAAGAGAATTCCCCGATGGCCAATCCCAACTTAGCCCGAGACAGCACAAGGTTACCACCATTCTCTCCTCTGTTTCTATGTATTCAACGTTCTTTTTAGATTCTGAATGTAAGTGAAATTACACAGTACTTTTCTGTCTATGTCTGGCTTATTTCAATTAAAATAATGTTGGCCCGGGATGGCTCACGGCTATAATCCCAGCACTCTGGGAGTCCAAGGCAGGTGGATGGCTTTAGCTCAGGAGTTCAAGACCAGCCTGTGCAACAGTGAGATCCTAGTCTCTACTAAAAAACAGAAAAATTAGCTGAGCATTGTGACAGGTGCCTGAAGTCCCAGCTACTTGGGAGGCTGAGGCAAGAAGATCCATTGAGACCAAGAGTTTGAGGTTGCTGTAAGCTATGATAGCACCACAGCACTCTACCCAGGGTGACATAGACTCTGTCTCAAAAAAATTTAATAAACAAATAAAATAATGTCCTCCATTTCCATCTAGGTTGTTGCAAATGACAGGATTTCATTGTTTTTTTATGGCTAAGTAATACTTGGCTGTGTACATGTGTATATACCACATTTTCTTTACCCCTTCATCCTTGATGGATACTTAGGTTGATTCCACATCTTGGCTTATGAATAATGCTACAAAGAAGCACCCTCATATCCCCAAGTATGCCAATCTGATAATAGTGGAAGTTTCTATGACATAAACTTTTTAAAATTGAGTGCAAGTCACTCTATTTTCATAATTGTAAAGAACATAACTTGTATCATATGACAGATTTGATTGCACTATTTTCTAAATCTTAGAACAAATCATTAATCATGTTCATTAACTACTCTCAGGTCTTTGCTTCCTGGCATTTTTCCATGTTGGGAGGCACCGATTCTCCTCTGTGGATTGCACACAAAGCTAAAAGTGCACCAGCAAACTGCTGTCGTGTAGGTGCCTGTCATCAGCTTCTACAGGGAGAACAGAGTAAAACTGGTGAGGAGTGTCCAAAGCTGGCCTAGGAGCCCTTTTATCTTTACGGCTTAGGAGACTGTTGTCTTTCTGTTTGCATCATTTCCCACAAAGACTTTCACTGCTTCTTCTTTCCTTCTTTATTCACATGCTCAAATCCCCCATCTCCCCCCAAAAGACAAAAAGGCCTTTTAGGGGGAAAATTCTTAAAGAAAAAAAAATAAATCTCAAGATTTCTTATAAGGAAACAGCTCCCATTTCTTCAGAAAGTGAAAGGGGACTTTGTTTCATTTCTTAAAGCTTCTTTTTATTACTAGGTTGTAAGACAGAAGAGTAATTTCTTCTTTAATTGCATGTCAGGTGAATCCTAGAACATGACTGAGGTTCATCTGGGATTTATCAAGCACAGGTTCTGAGAAAAAGGATTCTCAAAATCGTAATGCCCATGGCATGCCTTTCTTCAGAGTTTCAGAAGGAAGAAATAATGCTTAGAGAGACAAAGGTATAAATCTGACTCAACGTTCCTTTGAAAGTCAGAAGGTTAATGTGTCTGTCTTCCCATATTCCCAAGAGCATACTCTCTGGGAGTATGTGTATTACTAGGTAATGTGTCCTTCATTCTTTAGATCACTTATGCTGTCACACACACACTGCCTCAGTAGACAGCATTCACTCTGGATAGTAAACCTGAGCCTCTGCTTTTTTACTAGTCTCTTTTCTACTTTGCTTACTTATCAAGACTGATTGACTAAACACCATAATTCAATAATAACAATATTCTTTACTTAGCTGTGCTCACACAGAAAAGTTTCCTGATAAAAGAAAAACAAATTTTTAAAATAAAAAATCCGACAAGTATTTATTCAAGATACTTCCTGAGTCTAAGATATTTTTTAACCAATTTGAAGAATTCTAGACACATAGGAGGTATATTAACAGTTAAGAAGTATTTACTGAACATCCACAGGTTATAGGTCTTGACATAGCTCTTATATGGGAACTCACTGCTCCATTATAAACACAAACTTGAAGCCTGACTTCAAAGGCACGACTGCACATTGCTTCCCACCATCAAATTAGACTGTGTTTCAATTTGGCCAAAGTAATAATAACTTTTTATTAAACTAAGCACTTACTATATTCCAGGCACTGTGCTGAGTGTTACAAGAACTTGATACACACATGCATATGAGATCTGACAATTAAGTTCACAAACTCATCCTAGAAAAAATGCTACAAACCTCATTGCTGAATATCACTACAATCACCTTCCAAGTACTCCCCCTCTTGACACCAGTGCCTAGTCTACCCTTCAAAGCAATTTTGGAACTCTTTTTTGTTTAATGATCATCAGAGCTTCATACAGTTAATTTCAAAAACTTTCCATCATGTCCTTACATTTGGCAGCACTGTATAAACAACTTGGTAAGGTTTCATAACCTTGGTATATAGGCTGTGTTTGTGTGGACATTTGGTGGTATCTTGCTGAGTGGCGTTCATTATTGTTCCTGCTTATGTGGCAAATGTTCTTGCATACAAAGACAGCTCTGATGGTCACAGCACCACATGTCAACACAAATACACCTGTTAGACACCGATATACCAAGGTTATGAAACCTGACTGAGTTGTCTGTACAGTGCTGCAAATGTAAGCACATGGAGGCAAGTTCACAAACTTGACAGTTCTGATGGGCATTCCAGAAAATGAGCTCCATAATCACTCTGAAGGCCAGACTAGTCCCTGGCATCAGGGCATAGCTTCCCAAGGGAGTACTTTGAAGGTGAGTGTAGTGATATTCAGCAATGAGGTATATAAACAGCACTTTTCCTAATTGCTAGTCCTCATATGAGTATGTATACACAATATCTAGTTTATATTTAAAAAAAAAAACAAACTACCATTATCCCCACCATGCAAAGAAAACTAAGAAAACTAAGGAATAAGATTAAATATGCTGTACAAGAATCCATATCTTAAGAGAGAGTGTGGGGGTTTAAACTTAGGCAGAAGGGTTGTCAGTCTGCGTTCTCAACTACTACATTATATTCTTACCTAGAATGCTATACTACTTCTCAGTTGGCCCTAAAAAAACAATAGTAGTTTTTATGAGTACTTTCTTCCAGCTCTTTCTCACACCCCATCACTATTTCTGACATTCAAAAATGTAAATCACTTACACTTGCAACCCACTTTTTCTCCAAGAGAGTATTCCTTTTTTAAAGACATATTCATAAAGCTTGAGTTTTTATATAGAGAAAAAGTGATGAGAAGAAAAACTGAAAATTAGAGCCTCTGCTTTAGAGGTTGAGATATCCAGGGAGCACTTCTCAAAAAGTCACTTCACACTTGAAGCTGACTACTTTTTCTCCATCTAATTAATGTCTGCCTACTTTTGTGTAAGCTGGCAGCTGTATTGCCTTGATAGCTTAATGCAGGACATACTGTAAAATCTTTGCCATATTATATGGTTATACTTTGTATCTTCTCCACTGACACTGACTTGTTCTACAGTTCCAGCTACTTAAAAGGACACAATGTTCCTGTGCTTTAGAAATCTGAAGTCTAATATAGAAAACTTGTTGAGAACCCAAATGTAAAAGACTACGTAAAAGGAAATAAAAACACTGAATCGCATGAAGACAAGATTTTTTTTAAAGAGACATTCTGTTGCCCTGAGTAGAGTGTTATGGTGTCAAGTCTCACAGCAACCTCAAATTCTTGTACTCAAGCCATCCTCTTACTTCAGTTTCCCAAGTAGCCGGGACTATAGGTGCCCACCACAAGGCCTGGCTAGTTTTTCTATTTTTGATAGAGATGAGTTCTCACTGTTCCTCAGTCTGGTTTTGAACCCCTGAGCTCAGGCAATACACCCACTTTGGCTTCCCACAGTGCAAGAATTACAGGCATTGAGTTACCACATATGACTTTTTTTTGGAGACTGAGCTCAAACTCCTGAGCTCAAGTAATCTGCCTGCCTCGGCCTCCTGCATACCTGGGTCTATAAGCTAACACCACCACATTTGGCTAATTTTTTTGAGAGCTGGGCTCTTGCTCTTGATCAGCCTGGTCTTGAACTCTTGGCTTCAAGCAATCCTCCTGCTTTGGCCTCCCAGAGTGCTAGGATTACAAGCATGAGGTACAACACCCGGACCAAAGGCAAGATCAGTGTATTTCTGTACATAATATATGATCATCACTACCAGCCAACTACCTCATTTACTTAAATATGAATGTCATTAATATTATAAAGTGGATTATAGACTATGGGAACACTAACAGATTTGATATTATCTCTAAAATGTCAAAAAATTGTTTTTTAACATCATTCAAATGATTTTACTGTTGTCTACTTCTCCAAAATCCTAACTCTCCTGGCATGGCCTATGCCACAGCCATACTGTCATTCCCCAAAGATATCCCTCTCCTTTGTCCTCCCCTCCCTCCCACATGCTGTTTGGCTATCTTGAATGCCCTTCCCAGCCAACCTTGTCATTTTTGTTGATCTGTAACAATACTCCCTGACTGCTTCTAGGTCAAATTGCCTATCCCTTCCTTCATCACTGTGCTTTCTGTGTCACTCTTACACTTAACGTAAGCTAATATTTCTGTCTCTCTTTTGAAATCTTGAAGGGCAGGAACTGTGTCGTACTCAACTTTGTATGCCCAGGGTCTTAGGCCACAGCACTGGTATTAGTGGCTCTCTAATACATGTATGAACAATGATCTATTAGTCTTTTTTTAATTTTGTGTTTTAAATGTTCTTTTAAAACAAATATTAGGCTGGGCACAGTGGTTCATGCCCATAATCCCAGCACTCTGGGAGGCTGAGGTGGATGGATAGCCTTAGCCCACCAGTTCAAGACCAGCCTAAGCAAAAGCAAGACCCCATCTCTAAAAACAGCCAGGCATTGTGGCAGCACCTATAGTCCCAGCTACTTGGGAGGCTGAGGCAAGAGAATGGCTTGAGCCCAAGAGTGTGAGATTGCTGTGAGCTGTGACACCATGGCACTCTACCCAGGGTGACAGCTATAGAGGAAAGGAAGGAAGGTAGGTTATTGGGAGACTAAACTCTTATTCACATCATTTATAAATCTGTGCCTCAAACTCAATTCTAAATCTAAACAGTAAAAACTGTATTTTATTATGGCTTCTCCCTCTCCCCCCAGGAACTGAAGGAATCCTATTAATCAGAATTCAATCCTATTTGCTTTGTTTCTTTAACCTCACTTTGGAAATATGATTGTGTTTACCAAGACATGGTACTCTGGAATGGCACACTCCGTGGGGGCACTTCTTGGGGTTGCTGGGAAGGTACTGTCCAGTTTCCCTACCTCTTGCTGACCAGAGATGAAGTTTTACTTTGTCATGTAATTATTTGCATGAAGAAAGTAAAAAAGACAGAAAAGACAAATATAAAGTGGGACTTGTGCTGTGACAGCATTGCTTTCCTCCTAATAATTGCTCTGTCCCTCCTGTGTGTCACCAAAATCTACTGTTCACGAACAGATATCCACAGATTCTGTGATGGCCCATGCACAATCTCAAATCAAAATAGCGGCTGCAGTATCATGATACTGCACTTCAATTCTAAATAAAGCACATTTGCTTTACTAAAGATAATTAAAGAAAACCATTAAGATCTGAGTTCTAAAGATCATTATATAATCAAAGATACCAGTTCATGTTTATCTATAGGCAAATGGGAAGGTGGTAACAATATCCAGTTCTGGTGAGATTCGGTGACTGGCCCTCTTAGGTTTTGTTAGGGGGAAGGTAAAAGGATATATTCCTTTGAAAAACAATCTGGCAGTATTTACCTAGAAACTTAAAACATTCATATCTCTTAATCTTACAATTCTATTTCAAGGAATCTGTCCAAAGAAAACAATTCTAAATATGGCAAAAGCAAGATCATTACTAAAGTATAACCATAAAAAAGAAGACAAAGTCTCTAGCAGTCAGGGATATGGCAGCTATTAGAGTTATATAAAATGGGTATGATTTTAACAACTATAGGGAGAGGGAAGCAAAGGGGGAGAGAAAAATTGTTATACTTAGAGAAAGAAATACAACCCCCCTGATTTCCAATGGTCATTCCTGAGTAGAAGGATTATGGGCATGCACTTCTTCCCTTCAGCTACTTCTATATACAAAAATTTCTTTTCAACTACCTTAATAATGAAAAATAAAAATTTTACCTAATTAAATTAAAAAATTAATTTTTATTGTAAAAAGTACAAAATGCCAAATGTCTGTGGTTGTATGAAAATTATCTCCATATACTTCTGCATTATGTCTTAGGGGCAGACACTCCGGCAGCCACTCCTTATTATCCCTCATGGGGAAGAAAGGACCTGGGGTTTCAATCCTCCCATAATCGTTCTGAGATCTTGACTACATTACAATCTAACATCCTTGGTTTCCTCATTGATTTCTTTGTTGGAAATCAAGAAGATCCTGAACCTGACAGTATCTAACACATCCTAAGTACTCAATACGTGAGAGCTAATGCTATAAATATTTTCATTTTAAAAAATTATGAAAGGCCAGGTGCGGTGGCTCAGGCTAGAATCCTAGCACTTGGGAGGCCCAGGCAAGTGGATTGCCTGAGCTCACAGGTTTTACGCCAGCCAGAGCCAGATCAAGACCTTGCCCCTAAAAATAGCTGGATATTGTGACAGGTGCCTATAGTCCGACTTACTTGGAAGGCTGAGGCAAGAAAAATCACTTGAGTCCAAGAGTTTGAGGTTGCTGTGAGCTATGATTTTGTGGCACTCTACCAAGGGTGACAAAGTAAGACTGTGTCTCAAAAAAAAGAAAAGAAAATATTCATATCCAAATCTGGTGCCAAAAAATATTTTTAAAAAACAAAATCATATGCAAAAAAAAAAAAAAAAAAAGCTAGTTGGGTCTTTACATTTAGTAATTTTAAAGATATAAATGATACCAGAACTCCTGTAAATTTTAAACTGGCTTTTTGTGAGTACATGAAATTAAAAAGCAATGAACAAGCAAAACATAATCCAAGTTTGTACTATGCAAGAGTTTTTCTGAAAACAAGTAATATTGTGCAACAATAATCTTAACAGTTTATTCTTATAAAAATTCTCAATACAATTATAGGAGGGACTTTACCTAACAAATGCAAACACTGTAACCTAATTCTTTGTACCCTCCACCTGAAACAATAAAAAAAAAAATGTCAATACAGACTGCAGGTCATAAGAATCTAAAACAGCAGGTGCAGGTTACTCTTGAACTTAGCCAAAAAGTAACAAAAGTAAAATGTCCATGTAAAATCAGTATGTAGAAGACTAGTAACAATTTTAAAAAGGCTCTAAATAAGCCTTCTAAATTAGACATTTCTAAAAGAAAATGAAGGGGGGATAATCCAAGATGGCGGCCGAATAACAGCCTCCCTGCAACAGGGCATGGTGAGTCTAGGGAGATAAGACTCCAGGCATCTCTGGCTGGTGGGATCTGCCCATAATCATCCCTTTGAGGATACAGGGAGTCAGCAAGGGACTTCTGGACCCCAAGAGGAGGACAAAAACAGTGGAAAACTGGCAAGTAGTTGCGTGTGTCTGATCGACCTAATGCCGCTGGCAGCCATAAGTACAAGCAGCAGTGATTGAATTAGAATTCCAAGCAGTAACCCAAAAGATACCTCAAGAATTCAACGAATTCAAAGACCAAATGACCAAAGATTTTGACACATTGAGACAAGAAGTTGCAGCCCTCAAAGATCTGAGAAACACAATAGAATCCCTCAGTAACAGAATGGAGCAAGCAGAAGAAAGGATTTCTCACATTGAAGAAAAAGCTTTTGAATGTTCCCAAACTCTCAAAGAGGAAAAGAAATGGAGAGCAAAAACAGATCACTCTCTCAGAGAGCTCTGGGATAATTCGAAGAAAACCAATATTCGTCTTATAGGGATCCCCGAAAGCGATGAAGTGGCTTCACAAGGCACAGTCTCTTCTTCATGAGATTATGAAGGAGAACTTTCTAGACATGCCAAGAGATTCTGAAATTCAGATAGCAGTTTCAGAACTCCAGCATGACTCAACCCAAATAAGACATCGCCCAGACACATCATAATCAATTTCCATAAATTAATATGAAAGAGAAAATTCTGAAAGCAGCCAGATGAAAAAAAACCATCACCTACAAGGGGAAGACTATTAGAATAACTG